>JANXJC010000023.1:20856962-20886192 GCA_027564655.1 Leptodon cayanensis
CCCCCCCCCCCCCCCGCCCCGCCCGGCGCCCCGGGGGAGGCCTGCGGGAAACTGCGCAGCTGGCCGGGCCGGGCAGGGCCGCGCCGCGCCCTGCGGCGGGCTCCGGGCGGAAACCGGCCGCGGTGGCGGGGCTTGTGGGGGATGTAGTGTGGCGGCGGCGGCGGCCCATTGCCGGAAGTACCGGCTGGCGCCGAGCGCGCTGCGGGCCTAGTCTGCCGGAGCCGCGGGCGGGGGCGGTGCGGGCTGCGGCCTTTCTTCTGCCCTTGCCTTACGGGAGGGTGTTCCCTGCGGCTCCGCCGGGCAAATCGCGTGTGGCTGCCGTCCCCTCGCTGTGCCGGCGGGGGTCGGAAGCCGCGCTGGCTCCTTATGAGACGCTGTGGGCCACTTTTTATTGTGTGAAAAATATGCCCGCAGTGATCGGTGTGAAGGAGACTGTAGAAGGGAAGTCCTGTAACCGCGTTCCAGAAAATGCGATACAGCAGGAAATACCAAATTGTTTTAAGTTCTTGTCCGTTTGAATCAAAATTCTAAAATGGAAACGAATTCGTGATTGATAGAGCAAGAACTACTTATTAAACCAGAGAATGGGAATAAGTCGTGATAGGCTGCAAAATGTGAGGAATGCCGCTGCTTGTGTTACGTTAAGATTCTGTATGCTGCGTCATTTTCTATTTGTATTTTCCTTTAAACTGTATTTCTGATAAATCTTTTATATGGCGTTATGTAAATCACACTGCATGTTGTAAAGCTTGCCAGATGGACTATTTTTAAATTTACACTGCTGCTCTGTTTTCAGGCTGAAAGGAATATAAAACAGTTTTGTGAATGTAGAAAGATAGTACTTTATATGAAAGCAAATGGTAATCCAAGATTAGCATTAAGGAGCATTTGATTCTTTTTTTTCAATGATTTTTTTTTCTATTTAAATAAAATTATAAATTACGTGTAACCTGAATATGCTTCTGAGCAAATACTTTTCAAGTCACTCGGAAGCAAAAAGGAACATCCCTTGGGCAGAAAGGGAAGAGGCTCTAGAACTTGAAGTGAGCTCCGTCTCTCTTCTGCATATTTTTCCATTTGTGCCAATTGCAGATTGAAATAGCAGTATTAAGAACCGTTGCTTGGCTTTTACAGGGAGCTTCCTTGCTGTGTCTCTCTTTTGTGCTGTTAAGTATACCCTGCAGTATTTAACGCATTCTTGTTAACTGCTGATCACTGTTTATTTTGGTTAATGCACTGTTAACGTGTCCATTTGAAAAGCGCTGTTTCTCAGCTCTCTCCCAGTACTTCTGCATACAAAGAGTCTTGCCTATGAATAACCGGGTTAATATTTGATGCATGGCAGTTAAACGTAGGCCAGTGACGAGGAAATGACCGGGTGTGATGCTTAGCTCGGCTTTTGAGCAAGTTGCAAGGGTATAGGTTAGTGCTCCCTCTATGCAGATTGCCTCGTAATTTCTGAAAATCGAAAGACTCAATTAGGTGAAATGGACTGGTGAGATCTCTCCCCCCCCCCATATGTTCTCAGGTAACAGGCACAATAAATCAATTTATTGAAGACGGTGGCAGCCGTAGTACAGAAGCAGTCAAGTTCATCAGTGTCATGCAGTGCAGTGAGTCTGTCTAATGAGTATATTTATTTACAAACACTCAGGACTAGTGGGAAGTTAAAGCTACTTTTTTGTAATGGTTAATGTGCTTTAATGTGAGCTTAAACAATGAAATCTGGGCTTTAGACCTAATGAACCTTTCCCTTCTTTGTTCTTTTTGACAAATTCTCCTAGTTATCCCATTGCTTGCTTGCTTATTGTTTATTTTTACTAGGCCATTCAAGTTGTAGACAGAGTAGCTTTCCTCAGACTTGAAAGTGAAATTAACAATTCTGACTTGAGCTTCTGGGGATGTGTGATAAGAATTCTGTTTTTCTAAGTTTGGTTTCAATAGGATGTATTCTTATTCAAGAAAATAATATTTCATACTATTAAATCTTGTTTTACCTTTGTAAATGAGCTTGAGGTTTTAACTGTGAGATGAAGGGGTTGAATTTTGGAATGCAGGTTTTTAATGTGGTAGGTAGAGCAGTTTCTGTTTTGAGTAACAGAGCACAGTTCTATTTGTTTATAGGCTTATTTACTTGAATCTTCATATGGGTGACAGTAAATGCTGCCTGAAAAACTTCTGGGAGATAGTAGTCCCTTCAGTATAAAGACTTAGTACTTCATGGCCGGTGAAGGAATACCTTATCAGAACTGATAGTTTTAGAATTGGTGGAATAAGTTCTTGCTGCTCCTTTGAATACATGATATGATAAATTGGTTGGTTAATGAGTTCTATTATACCAGTGTGATATCCTTGGGATGGATGATTGATACCTCAGAGTGAGAGACACAACAACTAAGATGAAGGACTTTGATTTCTCCTAGATGTCTAGTTTTGCAGATGTTACCCTTCTGCTTTTCTTGCATCTAAATTTCAGAAGTCTTAGGGTGAAATGTAGGAATTCATCATGTTCCTTAAGAGAGGATAAAAAATAATTTTCATGTGTTGCTTCTATGGTTTAGCAGTTTTCAGTGCTTTTGTGGTGTATAATAATGTATAATCTTTTAATCTGGAATAAACCGCAGGGGAATAAAACTGTGACTCTTAACTACTTTTTATTTAATATTCTGATCCTTTTGTTATTGATATGTTTGAAATAAGAAAAAGAATGGTGGTCCTTGCCAAGTTTCTCTGTCCTTCCAGGTTCAGATGGATACATAGTTTTATTGAGAAGTAGTATAACCAACATTGTTTTCCAAAGACTTAACACTGTTAGCTCCAGATACTTGTGTTTTCTAGATGTCATGCAATAATAGTTGAGGTCATCAAGTTGATGTAAATAGATTACATTTCATTTGTTTGTTTAATAACTGAACACAAATAAAACCCTTAGCAACTAATTGGTGCATTTTGAGAGTTGTCTGTGTGTTTGTATCTTTGCTGCTCTTTCCAAAAAGAAAGAATTAGCTGTCTTTTAATGCGAGCAGTCTGAATCAGTGAAGTATGCCTCCTTCATTCAGTGGAGCACTAGTGGTAAGGTGTGGAGTGCAAACTTCTTAACAGCCTGCTTGTATTGCCCCTTTCTTAGCTGCTCTGTTCTGGATTCACCACTAGCTTCTTGAAGGAGGTTATGGAGAGGAAGGGACAAGGAGATAAATGCTATTAAGACCTACTTTTTTTTCTTTTTCTTAACGTTACTAACTTGTGTAGAATTTCATCAGCTACTCACGTGGCTGAACGCCCACATGCTGTGCTAGAACAGGGTGCCTGGCCTCTTCCCTGGGAATTGTCAGTCTCTGTATGGCACCTGAAGAAGCTAATGACTGCAGTTGGCTATTACCCTCAGCTTCCCTGTCTGCCAGTCATGGCAATGTCTCAATTTTTGAAGGAGGTCTGTTGCTGGGTGTGATATTCAGCAAAAACCAGTAGTTAAACAAAGTTGGGTTACCTGAAAGCAGAATTAAGTGGCCCTGAAGTAGAGAACAAACCACACCTGAATAAGCAAACCCATTGCTAGCTTCAAAAGCTATGGAAAGAAGTATTGCTTATTGATTTCATTAATAGGATTACAGGGGTAAAGACTTAATATATAGAAGTACTAGCTTCTTTCAGATGCTTCCATGTTCAGGATTTTAGACTGCAGTTATATGTGTTTAACACTGCAGTGTCCTTTTGATAAAGGCATTGCACGTTCTTTTTTTCTAGCTTATGGAAAGTAATAGATGTAATATTACCCTAGCAATGGAAAACAATCTTCAGCAGACTATTATACTTTAAAGCGTCATGGAAATCAAGGTTGTTGAAACCTGGATAAACTTGAAAATTTTAAGTATTCTAGTAAATCTATTGTAGCACTTGTAACATCTGACCTCTCTCCAGTGGTTGGAATTCTAGGGAGTTGGAGATATGATTAGCTTTATGGCCTTGGGCAAGTGTTTCTTCTATATAGTTCCAAAAAATGCCCACTGGATCTTGTCTACAGCTTGAGACTTTTGGATATGCAAAGCCTGATTTCTATGACTTTAAGTACCCTGTGAAAATCAGGATGTGCTATTTTGATCAAGGCATCCATAACTAGACACGAGTTGAAATGTTTTTCAGTGATAAAATGCCAGTGCAGGCAATTACTACTTCTGTGTGGTTGTTCTATGTGTTGGGATCACTCGTGTTTTGTACAGTCATGCAGTGAACTGAACTGGGGAGTTGATCTGGGTTTGGACCCAGATGAGTTCTGTGGTCTGGTTCCCCATGCCGCCTCACGAAATTATGCTAGTATATCTGAATAGGGAAGATGGAGAGGGTTGCTGCCAGAATAAGTGCTTTTTTGGATGACAGCATCATAGATGCTCAGAGAAAATCCAGCTACATACTTGTATTGATCCAGTTTTACTTTTTCAGATTAAATTTAATGTATTCGCTGGGTACGTGACAGAATGCAAATTTTGGATATCCTTCTACATGTCACTGAGTGAGGCAGGTAACTCATGTATTTCTCAGTTTTTAAGGATCCTTTTTTCCTGTAACCAGAAACGAGAGGCTGGTATTGCTGTTGTGTAAAGCTACAGTTAAATTGAATACTCTGTGTGTGTAAAGATATTCTCCAACAGAAGTTTTGTTACCTTTCACCAAAAATAGTGCACTCTGTTTATTTTTTGATATTACCAAAGCATATCTTAGCCAAACACAGCAATTTCATGTATGAAGTGTTAAATTCTTTGCGGCCTAAAAGTAAAAAACCCTACCTCTTGTCGGTGTGGGGGGAGTTGATATAATCCTTAGAGAAACACCTTTTTCTCTTCTCCCACCCCAGCCTTCTTGTTCAAATGAGGCAGAGCTTGCTGTGTAGGATTGCAGGCCTTTAAAAGTAACATGTGAATTAAATTGAGCTTATGAGTGTTTCTAGTTTGGGTTTTTTCCCTTTATAGCCTACCATCTTAATGTAATAAATTGTGACAACTTTCAGAATTATGCAGAATCTGTATTTGCAGAGGATTTTCTAACATAAGCTGGGAAAGAAGGAACGGGACTTGGAGCCCTATTTCCTCTGTCTAACAAGCAGTGGGAGAGCCCGATTTTGAGGCTTACGTGTTCAGGGTAAGTTATGTTGACCAAGTACTTCCTGATGAAAGTCCTCACTTCAGGCTAATGCCTTTCTCTTAGTCACTTATTTCAGCCATAGTGGTGTCCCAGCGTGTTGTTGGCTTAAGTAGCAGCGTGGCTGCACAGTGAGGCTGAACAGTGATCTGATCTAGATTAAAAATAACGATGGGGGCAGCAAAAGGAATGTCAGGTTACATCTGAAGCTGTTCCCGGATCTGAGTCAGCAAGTGGCTATGAAATTGCGTGCCCCAGCAGGTGGGGGAAGCAATGCTGTGTGGAAATAAGCAAAGGGTGGAGATAAACGTTTGTTCTTGTTAACAATTGTTAACAACCCGAGTTGTTTTTTACCCTATTGGTGTGTGACTCTGCTTCTTAAAAGCAAGCCAGAAATTCCAGTTATGTTCTGGTTCCAGGAGTTCGTGGGTTGTTCATTTTTTTTTTGCTTTGAGGTGGGTTTGTTTGTGGGTGGGTTGTGGTGGTGTGTTGGGGTGTGTGTGTGGGTGGTGGGTTTTTTGTTGGTGGGGTTTGGGGGTTTTTTTGCCTTTTTTTTTTTGTTTTGTTCACATTAGAGAGTGCTGTTTATGGAGTGTGGGGTTTTTTTGTTTTGCTTTTGTAACACCCTATTCCTGGTGTGTGCTGGCATAGCTGTTTGTGCAGCCACCTGGTAAACCTGACTAGGGTACTTGTCTCTCTGGGGAGAGTATCCTGCAGAGCATCATCTTGGTCTTATACCACTTACTTTTATGTAGGACCAATTTCTTGCCTGGTTACTATGCGGCTGCAGTGTACAGAGAGGTGATTGGGTGATTGTTTTGAGTGTGAATTGCAGCCTGATGGCAAGTCTCAGCTGGTGGTTTATAAAACCACTTTAGATTTTTTTGTTTGTTTGTTTGTTCTTAGTGCTTTGAATATACCACTGGTTTTGCACACGGAAGGTTATCAGCCCTCTTAAGACTCGCCTCAGGTTTTAATAGATCCCTAGTACTGGGTTACAAATGTAGGTCTGCTTATGTCATTTGGTGAATTGTTCACTTTGATTTATCTGGCTTCTTAAAAATACAGCAGACCAAGTACCTATGCAGGTCATGCAATTCAATGAGTTGACACCTTTTAAGTCTAGGAATATCGACTTGAATATGCTGTTTTGTGAAGAGCTATCCTAATCTTAGTTTGGGCTGCTGAAAGATGACCCTTCTGTCTCTTGTGCTGGCTGTACTGCTGTTCTGCTGCACAGTCAGCTTGTTGGAGAACCTGGTTCTTCTGGCTGCATAGGTGTGGTAGTACCAATGCAAAAGTGTGTAACAGGAGAGCAGGACTGCCCCTTTCAGCAGCAAGATAGGTTTAGAAGGGTATAATCTGCATCTCAATCTTCCCTGAAGTGGTGTTTTACAGGCAAGCGAAGAATTTGTATGAGACCTAAATCCTAGCAAATTTTATTGTTTACCAGGTCCTGATATTTCCAATGAGTTCAGAGTTTGCAGCTTTCTTGGTATCTGGGGCCACTGTGTCTCTTTGTAAACTGAAGTGTTGGTAAACATGTTGATGGATTCAGTTCTTACATAGTGGTTAGTTTTGGTTTGTTTTTTTGGTGTTTTTTGTGTTTGGTTGTTTTTTTTTTTTTCCCCTTGGCTAGTACTTCTATGTTGATTGTGAAAGATGTACTTGAACTTGTATTTTCAATTGTAGTTTTGATGAGAGCATATTGAGTCTGAATAGTTACAGTACTTTAAAGAAGCTTGTGTCTTCTAGGTTTAGATTTCAACTAAATGGAAAATCACTGTTCAGTTTTCTTGAACAGCTGAATTTGAGGATGCTCAATTAAACTCGTGTTATTTGACATGCTGAAATTCAGTAAACTGCCCTGAAAAGCTTTGAAACTGCACTCAATTCTTCCAATATAGGCAGCACAGTACTGAAGCAGGGTGCTTCTACTGAGTATTTGGCTCCTATAGCAAAACCTAATGTTTGTGTTTTGTCAAATGCAATTATCCATCATAAACATGTTTTGCATTCTTGGAGAGGAAATTACTTTTGAACTATTTACAAATTCAAAATAGATTTAAGCCCTAGGGAAAATTGTTTAGGGTGCGGCTGATTTTGATTTTTGGATTCAGTGGTGGGCTTCTCTAAGGCTTTTGTTGGTGTCAGAACACAGGAGCTACAAGTAAAATTTTGTCCGCATCTACTTTGTCCAAGACTCTTCCCTGTCTGTGTCATAGCCCAGCGTAAGGTTTGCTTCGCACATTTTTTTTCAGGCATTTGTAAGCGTAACTCCCTAAATGTGCAGTGCAGTTCACTGGAACAGCTAAAGCTTCATCTTCTCTCAGATGTTATTTGTATGTTTATAGTGGGACATGGTCCCATGAGTTGGTAGTGGTGTTCTTAATTCAGCATAGCTTGATTTATAGAATAAGTTGTCATCCAAATACTTTGTTTACAGCCTCAGTGCCTCTCCTTAATTCACAGTAATCTTCTGTCTTGCAGATATTTCATGCATGGAGTTTGCAAGGAAGGAGACAACTGTCGCTACTCCCATGATCTCTCCACTAGTCAGTCTGCCATGGTGTGCAGGTATTATCAGCGAGGATGCTGTGCTTACGGAGATCGTTGCAGGTAAAGAAATGCATTTGACCATCTTGTAGGGGAGTAATTTCACTCTGAGTCCCCAAGTAGAGAGCTCACAGAAAGGCAATAAATCTTAAAGTGTTTTTGTCTTTTGTGGCAACTCCAGAAATCTGTAAAAATAGCTTCTTTTCACAAACTGCCTTCTCTTGATAAATACTATGGTGTTTGCTTTGCTATGGAAATAAATAGCAAAGGCAAGGCAAGAAGAAAATGGTAAAAATGCTAGTTGTCAGGGTGTGTGGGTTTTTTTGTTTGTTTGTTAATAACAAGAGTATATAAATTAATTGAAATCTGAGACTACATTCAAACTAGCTGAACTGATGTAACAGAGTTACATTTGGTGAGTGGTCATAAAAGCCTGAACAGGTAAGTTGTTTGTTTTTTTTTTTTTCTGATTCTACGTGTCTGTTCAGGAATTGCTACTCCGACACTTGAACTGCTAGTTTGGAAAAGTAACTTGAGTGTAGTCATGTAGGTTCTAAAATACTGCCTGTACAAAATGGCCCTACATTATGAAAACATAATATGACTTAAAACATAATATGACTTTCAGGTATATCCCTGAAAATATTAAAAAGAAGTGTGAAGAAAGGAAACGGAGGCTTTCCTAGTGTAGCAAAGCTTTACAAAGGCTTAGGGATGTTTGCATCATCTTAAGTTCACTTTATTAAAATTTATCAGGAGTTTTAACATTCTCTCTTGTTGCAGCTCTAATGCATGATTAAATATTTGCATGGTGACTTCATACGGTAGTTCATAGTTAGCTTTATTTTCATGTTTAGTATATGGTTACTATCTATAAGAAAGATAACAAAAATAAGCCTCTCTGTAGCCTTGTATGTGCCAATGTTGCTTTCTTGATCATGTAGATCAGTGGTCCCCGAACTTTTGATCGCACACCCCATCAGTGAAAAATTTTTGAGCAGCCCCCCAATGTATATATATTTATAGATTATATATATATCTACTACTGTACTAATATTTTATGTACATTATAAAACATACACAAAAATCAGAATTTTAAAAAGGATATAATAAAGATGAAATAAACAATGCTTTATAAATACTTCATTAACAGTCCAAAACAATTTTTGTTCTGACTAAAAGCATTATTAGTAACAATATTTTTTTCCTGACACTAATGTTGATTGAATATGCTTCATTATTTTTTTAAATCTTAGTTTAACATTTTGTAATATGTCGATTTGAAGATCTCATTCTAAGTTCAGTTTCAGTACTTAGTTTTAATGGCTGTCATAGCTGAAAAAGATCTTTCACAAAGATAAGTAGATCCAAAAGGAAGGAGTGTTTTGGCTGTGCTTACTAATGCATGATACCCATTTTTCAATCCCATCTACCAATTGTGCAAAGATTTTTGTTAAAATTTGGTTAGTAAATTGCCATCTTCACCTGATGTCAATCAGCTGTTCTTGCAGACTAATTGGAAGGTGTTGCATTTTTATATTTTTAACAAATGGGTCCAAAACCCACTGAAACTCTTTGTTTGGAAGATTTTTTAAACATGTCAGAGAATTCTGTTTCCAAGTTTTTTTAAGTGTACAAGATAGTAGAGTTTTTTATAGTTGACACACTTGCATCATTTTTGGCAACAAAATTGCATAATGGTGGAAATGTTTCAGAACAGTCATTTTCCAAGTTTTGTCTCCATACCTCAAGTTTCTTTCAAAAAGCAGTTACTTGTTCTTAAAGCATTGCCTTTACCTTGAAGGGACAGATTGAGTGTGTTTTGTTTTTTTTTGAGAGTATTTGCTAGGTAGCATACTACTGACAACAACTTGTCATCACAGAGAAGGTCAGCAAATTTGGAACACTTGTCTCTTTGTGAAAGAAAAATGTGTAACTCATCTTTGGCAACTTTTAAGTGCTTTACCATGAGAAAACCAGCAAACCTCTGTGTACAGAAGATTTTCATAGTTGCTCTCCATCTCATAACAAAGTGTTGTAAAGATTGGACTATTTAAAGATCTTGGTTTTTTTAAATTAACCGTATTGATGACCCTCTGTAGCACTTTGTGCACTTCTGGCTCCATCTTTGCTACAATATCTTGCCTGTGAAACATGCACTAAATGAATTTCTGGTGTGGTGCTATCTCTGTAACCTTACCCTGGAATACCTTTTTTATTGTAGTCAAAGCAGCAGCTCCATCAGTGGTTATACTTGGTTACAGTTTTTCCATAAAACATTGTTTTTATTAAAGAAGTAACTTACTGTTGAGAGTATATCTCCTCCAGTACCTCTTTTTTTTTTTTTTTTTTTATTAAAGAAGTAAATTGTTGAGAATGTATCTCTTCCAGTACATCTTTTCTTTAGTGGCTCACAAAACCTAGTTCTTCATGTATTTCATTATTGAAACAGAATCTAGGAAATATCATAAGCTGAGACATGTTAGAAATATCTGTACTTTCATCCAACTGTACAGCAAACTTGCCACACTGCGAAATTTGTTCTAATACTTGTTTCTTCACATCTTCAGCAATGTTTTCTACATGTTTCCCAACAGTATTTGCTGACAAAGGACTGTGTTTTACTTTGTCACCATATTGTTTTCCATGCATTATTTCAGTCATTTTTATCACAGCAGGAAGAACAAGTGGTCCAATGGTATGTAGCTTTTTGTCTTTTACTGTTATATAAGAAGCCTCAAAAGAGGCTTCTAAACGTTTATTGTGAAGTTTCATAAAGTACTAGATTGAGTATCGCATGACTTGAAACATCTCTGAAAAAATTGTAGAGATTTGTCTTCATGTTCTGGATCTTTAGATTTTAAATGTCTTGCTAACTGTGATGGCTTCATACCATGATATACACTGAGGGCAAGGTTCATTGTTAATAATAGTGGATGTAAATCCATATTTCAAGTAGTCTTCTTGGTAATCTTGATTTATTTATTCTCCCCTGCCAAGTTCTTTCAGATCTAATTAGGCTGGCATTGTCTTTACCTTGTAATGAAGAGGTCGTAGTAGGAGTAGGAGAACTGTTAGTTCTGACACTTCCTTGTTGTTTGCTTGTGCTCACATTATCAGTATTGTCATCAGTCCACAGTTCATTTGCAGGAATCTTTTTAAGCCACTTGTTTGTTTTGCCAGTTAATTTAGGTAAAACAAGATAATATAATCTGTCAGTCCATTTAATTGGGCACAAACAAACTGCAATGTGTTGAAATATGCTGAAAGTGAGGGTGCCACTGTCAACCCCACCGTGTGGTGGAACACCCACTCCTCCTTCAGGACACCTCGTGCATACCATATGTGGGACCCTCTGACATACAGACTGAGTGAGGACACTGCTGTCAATCTGTGTGTTAAATATTAGTAAAACTTTATTCTTGGTTTTTTTAGAAAAAAGAAATATGATGAGAAGTTCTAGTATTTTCTTCCTGCACCCCAGTGGATTGTCTTGCACACCCCTCAGGGTGCATGAATACTGCTTGGAGACTACTGGTATAGAGGTCTGAAGGTTTGACTTTTAAATTTGTGCTTCATAGCTTCCTTAGGATTTCAAAGCTGACATTTGGTTGGGAGCATCTCTTTAATATGCAAGAACCATGACACTTTGTTGTTTTCAGTCTGACACAAGGTAAATGAATCACAGTTGCTTAAAAGTTTTGTATGATCTCCAAAAATTTCCTCCCTTTATTCTTGAAATTAGTCAGCAAATATCTAAGACTTCAAAGGTACACCTGTAATTTATTTTCCCACGTAGTCTACTAGTTGCTGGAAGACAGATTTTTGAGAGAAATGGTACTTTCCTGTTGCTAGTGGGATCAAAGGTAGGGCTCAAAGTGTTCCAAGCATAATTTTCCACAGTAAGTTGAAAGAGGCATTAGAAATAAGTAAAATTCAATATAAAATCTGAACGAGGCAAGATGCTCGGATACAGAATAGAATCACTTATGTTAGTGGGGATCTCTGGAGCCATGCTGAAGGCAGAGCCAGCCTAGGTCAGGTTGCCCAAGGTATTGTCCAGTCCAGTTCTGATTATCTGCAAGGATGGAGATTGTGTAGCCTCTCTGGGCACCCATTCCAGTGTTTGACTACCCTCACCGTGAATTTTTTCCCTAACACCTAATTGTAACTTCTCCTTTTGGACTTGTGTCTACTGGCTGTCATTGCTGCACCTTTGACAAGACTCTGGCTGCGTCTTCCGTGTGGCTTCCTACGAGGTAGTTGAAGACAGCAATATCTGCTCTTAGTCTTCTCTTTTTAAAGCTGAATGAACTGATTTATTTCATTCAGTAATACTGCACATGCATAATAGGTATGTGACCAGTTTTGGACATAGTTGAAGTTCATTCTATGTAAGTTAAGTAAAAATTGTGCATGCTGCTCCATTTCCCCAAAAATCATGGATTACCTTCTGTTTCCTTAAGCAGTGCTGACATTACCCAAGCGGAAGTGCGACTCTATAAAGGGTCATTAGTGGCTTTCTCTTTCAAGCTGTTTCTAGGTCCTCCTTCAGAATAGTGTGTTTACATGTTAATCAGTTTATATCCAATATCCTGGGCTGCTTTATGGAGGTATCTTTTTGTGAAGAGTTGACATGATGTGTCTGAACTGTTTAGATATGAACATACCAAGCCACTGAAAGAGGAAGAAGTGACTGATGTGAATCCAGATGCAGAAATTTATCCCTCGGTATCCTCAGACTTCGCATCACTCCCTGAAACGGTTGAAGACATTATTGCTGAGATAGAAGATGAAAATATAGATCTGGCAGCTGCCGGAGTAGGTGCTGAAGACTGGGTGAACGCTGTAGAGTTTGTCCCTGGGCAGCCATACTGTGGACGTGGTAAGCTGATCATGGGATAACAGTAAATTTCTGTCATAGGTCAAGAATTTATATGTAGTCCGTTTATTTTAATGCTTTTGGTTTTGTTGAGTACAGCTATTCATGTTTATTAATTACTTCATGTGATGTGTCCTTAACTTATGTTTGAATTTTCTGATGTGAATAGTCAGGCCATTCCACGTCAGTTACTACTGCTGTCCTGATGTTCTGAAACCAGGTATACTTAAAGACAGTCTCTGCATAACTGGCTCCTTCTTGTTGTGGCTCTGAATGACTTGGAGAATCTCCTTCTTTGAAGTTTAGTTTGCCTATGTGATGGGAGAAGAAAATACTGGCGATGCAATTAATATCGCTACTCTGGAAAGATAATCTGCTGCCTTTGTTTTGTTTTTTTTTTGCAGTCTCTTAAAGGTTTTCCAGTGGAGGTACGGATTACTGTAGAGTGAATTGAAGCCTAATGCTTGCTTTCATGAATCCCATGGCAATTCAGACTAGAAGCTGAAAATCATTTATTCTAGTTGCCTTTCTGAGACTTGACTTTCTATTACTGTGACAGGTCATGTTGAGAATGAGATTGAAGAAGATCATCGTATGGACCAGACTGTTTAAGTAGCATACTTGTCATCTGCTTTCCCTGCAGAAAGATAGCCCAAAGACTTAAAATTTGAGTGAAAAGTAGGCCGAAGGTGTTTACTTTAGCATAATTTCTAATATTTGGCTCTCTAAAACTGAAGGCTTATGGCCATGAGTACTCCAAATAATTGTTTGAATCCAAAATGGACACCTTGCATCCAGAAAATTTTGAAGTTGTCATACAGTGCTCAGATTATACTTCTTTGTTTCCACAGCACTACTCAGATTCTCAGATCTGAAAAGAGAATTACCTTCTCAATGTTACAGGGTGTTGCTGGAGCCTGCTCTGATCTGATTTGAGGAAGGGTGAAGAGGAAAGGAATGGTCAAGTGACATTAACATTTTGCTAGTGTTGTTGAGAAGTTTGATTGTGGAATTGTATCTGTGACTTGGGTATAGCCCAAAGGAATGAAAGCTTGTCTTCTACCTGTTAATATGTCACCTTACTGTCATAAAAGATACAACTTCTGTGTTTATTGAGACAGAGGATCCCCTTTTTTAAATACTTTAATCAGAATAGAATAATTTAGATTGGAAGGGACCTCTAGATTTCATCTAGTTCATTTCCTGCTCAAAGGAGGGCCTGCTGTGTCAGGTTGCCAGGGGCTTTGTTTAGTTCAGTCTCTATCCTCAGACATGTTCAAAATGCCATAACCTTTGGGCAGCCTTTGCAGTGTTTGACTTCTTCTACAAGGAAAAACTCTTTCCTAGTATGTGATTGGATTTTTCCCTGCCTCGGCTTGCCTTCTGTCTCTTGTTCTGTGCACGCCTGAGAAGAGTCTGGCTTTGTGTTGTTTGTTGGTTTGTTTGGGTTTTTTTTTCCCTTTCCATTAGGTAGCTGAAGATAGCAATAAGATCGCTTCTTAAGCTGAACTAGTCCAGTTTCCTCAGTCTGTCATCATGGGCTTCAGCCCCTTTAATGTCTGGGTGGCCCTCCACTGGAAGCAATTCATTGCTAGTTTGAACAGCCAGAGATCTTTTAAATACACCTACTCCTTACAGGAGAGATGGTGCTTTCTCCTAAATTCCTGAAGCGTAAGAGCATTTCATTACATCTTTAACTCACTTAGTTTTACTGAAGCAGTTCCTTTTTCTAGGGAGTCAGGCTTATTTTTCGTGGAAACTTGTGGCTGCCACAGATTAAGTTAAATAACATTCTCTTCTCTGAATCTTGTTCCAAATTCTCTGTTTTGTATCCTTTGAAATTTGATGGATTTTAATGTACAAACATACTTGGCTGTTTCTGTTCTGAACAGTGCTACATGATGCTAATTCCCATGGTGACTTCTTAAAAGCTGCATTTTGAAAACTTTATTTTTCTGGAGCCATTGTTTTATTAAGCTATAAAAAATGAAGAACCTTGCTGTAGTGATCATGAAGATGTGTGCATGGTTCTATGGTATATGCTTTAAAGCCTTACAGATATTCTTGTCAAATGCCTGGAGAAGTGTACAGGTACTTGGAAATTTTAAAATGGATCCTATTTCTCAAGATCAGCTAGAAGCCTGTGTGTTTTAAATTGTCTTACAAATGCTGAAGATTCAGTGTTGACAGCTTAGCCATGTGTAGCTTGGGCTATAATGCTCATCTTTTACTATGAGACAAGACATTCTGCTAATGCAGATGATTCTCTGATTTGGGACTAGACCTGATATCTTGAAAATGACCTCAAGGCCTGACAGAGAAAATACTGGTGATTCTTCAGATATTCACTTGTTTGATCTACAGCTGCACCACATTTCTGTATTTGTTTTGCTGCTACTGCTGCTAGATGTTCTGGAATAATTGAGGGAGAGTAGAAAGGCAGAAATATAAGAAACAGCCTGAATTGGGTGGCTGTTTCCTGCTGCTACAAGATGAATGTATTTGATGCTACAAAGTGTGTCCTGGAGTGAAAGCAAGTGGTGTGTGAATTGAAGGTAATGAACTAGTTTTTTCACTAGTATGAATTTAACCCCGTTGATTGTGAAATGGCAGTGAGAAGATAGGGATTGGGTCCACCTACTGGAGAATAGTGGTTTTGAAAACCACAGGCAGAATTGTAGAGAGTAAATGTTGCTCTATGGGGGATGTTGGATTCGGAACTACTGAGGCCATGATGTCTTGTGAGTTTCTCTAATTTTGCTTTCAAAGAGGTAGCAAAACTAGCAGATACAGTGCAGTAGATACAGGAGATATGCATGCAGGGCTTTAGGTTGTGGAAGCTAAGATATTCAGCAGTGAAAATACTAATGTAATTTTTATTTCATAGAAATACAACTCTTGCTGAGGGGAAGTGCTGGGACAGCACAGAAGACTGGCACTGGAAAACCAATGTCACTTTTAGCATGTTTTTCCCTCTCCCACTCTCACAATGTAGAATTACCCAGAGCCATTATTAAAGACTGACATTCATAGACCTGTATCTTCTTGTCTAGATGTCTAGTCACTAAGAATGGGTTGTACTTTTTTGTGCAAGGATGGTATTGTGGACTGGGCTGGAATTTAGTAGCTGTACTGTGCTTGTTGACATAAGTAGTTGTTGGTGGTGGTGGCTTGTTTGTTTAAAGTAACAACTCTATACTTGTTTTGTGCCAAGATGTGAAGTTCTGCTCTCTCCTTTTGTGGACCAGCATAATAAATAAATGGGTTTCTAAGTAAGTCTCTGGAGGGGTAAGACTTGAGAGGCTTTATTCTCAAAGAACCTCAAGTAATTAAGTGGTTTTTGGGTTTTTTGTTTTGGTTTGGGTTGGGTTTTTTTAAACAAATAAAACCCTTCTGAATAAAAATTTGACAGAAGATATCCTTGAGAGGAGTGCAGGTGACTGGAAATTTTTTCTGTTACGAGGAGCTTCAAATGTGCCTCTTCTTTCAAAGAATGTGTTTTCCAGGGATATAGGATTGCCTTAAGTAAAGATCATCTTCCCAGCCCCATTAAAATAAGTACTTTATCACTTGATTCCTTTGAAACTCAGGTGCATTTGTCTGTCTAGTAGGCTTCTGCCCATCCATGCTATGATCTACTAAACTCTCCTTCCTCAGTAAGGATCAAACAAGATGTCAGAAGTCATATGAATCAACTAGGTAAAAAATCTGTAGCAACATTAACTAGAAAAAACACTGGCAAAAATGACAGTCGAGGGAATAGAAACTGACTGGTAGTTGTCATTTTTGTTACTTCTTTTGGAAGTAGAAGCCATGGATTTCAAAAGGGGGGGTGGAAAATTCCATTAGTAAGTACAAACTTTCATATTATGTTCAGCTACTCAGAAGAGTAGGTAGAGCCTAGTATATGGTTACTTGTTACTTTTCTTAGTGCCAGTTTACTAGATCTCATGGGGAAGAAGGGGTAGTGAAGCTTTTTTGGTTGGGAGTCTCTTACTGGAAAATGAGCAGGTTGACAGTTGACTTGCTACTCTGTCACTCACTTGCTTTTTAAAAGTATGTTTCTAGTAAACAGACTGATCCAAGATCAGTGTGAGTGACCTCTAAAGTCAGAGATGGTTCAAGAAGCAGACTTGAACTTACTTTGAGAGCTAATATTTTCCTATGCTAATCTTCAATATTTGCTTATGCCCCAAAATTGTGAGTTCTCAGGGACCTGCTTTTTCTTTGTATGTCCAGAATCTAACAGGCTGATACATTCTTATTGTATCTCTTTGCTCCATGGGGATGAAAACTGGGTGAGCGTGCAGACTCTGATTCTTTTTGAGAAGGAGTCTGTCCTTTACTTTTACTGATCCAAGTATGCCTTTGATAGTTTTTGCTTACTTCTCCAAATCTAGTGCTCCAATGGCTTATGAAAGTTACCCTTTCTTATAGCAGAGATGACTTTTTACTCTTGTAACAGCTACTGGTTATGTAAACGAAGTCCAGTTGCTGTTCTTCCTGGTGTTTATTCTGAATATTGTAATGCTTTCTTGTCCTCCTGTGTTTATGTCTTCAGTTTCAAACTGACTGCTTTTGTCTTGTAGCTTAGTTTATCATCCTACTTGTGTAATTATCTCAAAAGGCTGTTTGGCTTGTGGTGACACAGACAAGCGTATGTTCAAGTACAGGGAGAAGTGTTAGGCAGCAGCTGTCTAAATGGAGAAGAGAAATTATACAGATTTCAGTTCAGTTTAGAATTAGGTAAGGGAATTTACTTAAGGATTTTGCAAACTGATGGCTAGCTTAGAATGCAATGAAAATATTCTGAATTTCAGTTCCTTAAAGCTAGGTTTATATGTCTGACTGACACCAGATACCTGTTTAGGATAGGCTTTTTGGCAAATACCTAGAATCAAGTTAGTTTGGTGAGAGGTGTGGACCCAGCTTTTGTGTCATTAATAGAGATGCATGGGAGTCTAGAAGTGAAAGTCTGTTGTCCAGGCTGAACAACAGCATGCTAATTAACCTGCACATAAGGAACTGCTGGTGTGGTGTTTCCATACTGGTGTATTGTTATGCTGGATATACCTTTATTGCTTCAGTTGTGTAATTTCTGGGAAAAAGCCTGTTAACTTTAGCTGATGTGAAATTGATTCTCAAAGCAGTGATAGATTTGTAACCATATTTAACTGTTGCTGAACCAGTTTTTATAAAAATATACTTAAGCTGCTGAGGACTAGTGAGATTTTTCCAGTGCAGACTTAGCCTGTAAATGGGTCTGAATCTGGCCACTGAAACCTTGATAGCTTTAATCTTGTCTGGGTTGAAGGATGAAGAAATTGGTCATGCTTTCTTGAGTGGGAAGATAACTGTAAGTTCAGGTTGAGGGTATGTGAAACTTGGACTGAAATGAACCTTGGTTGTTTTTTTATTCTCTTTGGATAACTTGAGCAGGGTTACCCAAAGATTACTTTGCATTAAAACAGTGTATTCTTGCTCCCGGTGCTCTCAATCTGAATGTATTGCTTACTGTCCTTAATTTTGTTTCCAGCTGCTCCTTCCTGCATTGAAGCACCCTTGCAGGAAATGGTGATTGAGGAAGAATATGAAAAACAGCAAGTAGATGTGGAGATAAAGAAGGAGCTGTGCCCCTATGCTGCAGTAGGAGAATGTCGTTATGGAGAAAACTGCGTGTATATTCATGGCGATGTGTGTGATATGTGTGGACTGCAGGTCTTGCATCCAATTGATACTGCACAGAGATCCGAGCACATAAAGGTAAGCAAACAACTGTCTGGTGTTAAACAGCTCTAAGTTATTGCTTCCTAGCTCCCCACAATCACTCGTCACTAGTTTCCTTTCATTTGAAGGTGCATGCACGTCAGGCAGTGAATGAAATTCCTGTTGTAAACTGGACTGTTTCCTGTCAGGGCCATATTTAAAAGCAGCTGGGTTTCCTTATCAGTGCTGGGAGAGCAGTCTGCTTAAAGATACTAACTAAAGCTTTGTTCTTTGCCTAGTAAAACTGGATGGTCTTTTAGATTGTCTTTCTCATGTTTAAAAGCAGTGTCTGAAGAAAGGAATTTGAACTCTGTATTGATTGTTCCCCACTATCTAAGCAAATTTTTTTTTATAAAGATTTTTCAGCTTATACTCCATTCATTATGCAAAACAGCAGAGTAAAACTGAGCTTGAAAACCTGCCTAGAGTTCACCAGGTGACCAGTTGTCTCTGGAGTTGTTTTCTTTGTCTCTCCTTTTCAGTCTTGCATTGAAGCTCACGAGAAGGACATGGAGCTTTCATTTGCCGTCCAGCGTAGTAAAGACATGGTGTGCGGGATATGCATGGAGGTGGTGTATGAAAAAGCTAACCCTAGTGAGCGCCGCTTTGGGATCCTCTCCAACTGCAGCCACACTTACTGTCTCAAGTGCATCCGCAAGTGGAGGAGTGCTAAACAATTTGAGAGCAAGATTATAAAGTGAGGCACTTTCCCATTTCGATTGTGCTTTGTTACTGTGGAAGAACTTAGTAACTTGTGACAACTTGCAACAGAGTTCAGGTGCAGACTGCACAGAGACTGCATTAAATGCATAGTAACTTTAGTTTGGAAGTGAAATAATTGTTAGGGATAACATGTACACTCTGATTTGGTTAATATGGATTAAGTTTGCAAAACTCAGTTAATGGTAGAAAATAACTTTCATTTATTTAGTAGCATGTTGTCCAATGGTTACTGTTTATGTCTTGGACACCCAGCCAGGAATCAGAAAACAGATTAACCAGTTCAGAATGTATGCTTCTTAATTCATTACCGCCCTAGTTCATTAATCAGTTGACAAAACATTTTTCCATTTAAAGGCTGTTCTAAAAAAACAAAGTTCCAATCAAATAAATACAGAAATCAAACAAAAATAAATTTATTTAATTCTAAAGAAAAAGGAGTCTGTGTGAAGTGTTTTTTCAAGCTTTTCTGAGACAAGCTGACCAGCTGCCATTGCCATTGAGTTCTTGGAGAGTTTAGGTTATCTTCATGTGTAAGAGAGAGTCTAGATTAAAAAGCTCGTACAGTAAGTGTGTGGGTACAGTACATCTTTAAAGATGGATATATATATATGCCATGACTTGTAATTTAGGAGAGCGAGCGCCCTGTAATGTGGAATTTTGCAGCACAGTCTGTTCATTCCCCAGGTCCTGCCCAGAATGTCGGATCACATCTAACTTTGTCATTCCAAGTGAGTACTGGGTGGAGGAGAAGGAAGAGAAGCAGAAACTCATTCAGAAATACAAGGAGGCAATGAGGTATGAGCACTGCAGCCTTTTGTCAAGTTGAGACTGCAGAGATAAAGGCACACCTGGAGAAGAAGGGTGTTGATGTAAAGCCCTCTCACACCTCCTTTCCACCACCACGTGTGGAGTGCATCCTCGCCTATCTGCCCACAGATGCATGCAACCACACAGTCGCAAAGCTATTCCTATGTTCTTTGACCTCAATCTTTCCCTTCTATAAGCAAAACGCTGGTGGTGTAGCCATAAGGTAGTACAAGCTTGTGCACTGCGAGCCATCAGTGTCCATATGCATGCATCGACCCACACACATTGTGTAATACATCATTTCTGCGCGCTGGTGTTATACTGACAAAATACATTCAGCTCCAAATGGTACCTGAGATCATTTTGGACTACAGGTAAATGCAATTCTGAAGTCTGGTTGGGGTCTGCTGTGAGTAAGGGTTGCGATATTTTCCTTTCCAGCAACAAGCCATGCAGGTATTTTGACGAAGGCCGTGGGAGCTGTCCATTTGGAGGGAACTGTTTTTACAAACATGCATATCCTGATGGCCGCCGAGAGGAGCCACAGAGACCCAAAGTGGGAACATCAAGTAGATACCGGGTTAGTGCTGCTGGTTTTTGTCCTTTCTATACAGAGAGAGTGCAAGAGGGGTGTGCGTTAATTCAGCTGCTTTGAGAAGAGGACAGAGAGATGTTGATGCGTTTTTTTTTTTTTTTTTTTTAACTTCTGATAGACCTCTGTAATGGTGAATTTGAAGGAGGCTGTAGTCTAAAGTTTGTGAATGCTGGAGGCCAAGATGGAAAGAGTGAATTTTAAAAACTTTCCTAGTACACTGACGTACTGAAATAGAAATGTTGGGTAGCATTAATAGGGGTGTGTAAGAGTAAATTCTACTGGAGGTCAGTATCTCCCTGAAAGAGAAACATGGTTTCTTGAATGTCAGGCAGTATGCTGGGGGCTGAACCTTGTCAGCCTCTGAGAAGACTCCTACCTTGTACTGCTTGGTCACCTGGGGAAATGTTTGTGTTCCATTTGCAGGCCCAGCGGAGGAATCGGTTCTGGGAGTTCATCGAGGAGCGAGAGAACGGTGATCCGTTTGAGACCGACGAGGATGAGGTGGTGACCTTTGAGCTTGGTGAGATGTTGCTTATGCTGTTGGCAGCAGGAGGTGATGATGAGCTAACGGATTCTGAGGATGAGTGGGACTTGTTTCATGATGAGCTGGAAGATTACTATGATTTGGATCTATAGCACCTGTCAGTGGAGTGTGGACTGTCATCTTGGCTTCAGGCAGTAGCTATTACCTGTGGTGTTGTGGCAGTGCCTGTGTTTCTCCTAGGCAGGCCAATCAATTCCAGGTGCTGTTGTAATAACTTTTACCCAGGGTCTGTCTCTTCCCATCCCCTCCCACCCCAGGAGTGTTGTTTTTCCTCTGTTTAAACAAATAACAAGAAATAAATCTTTAAAATGTTAGTTTTTGTAAAAATGAATTTAACTGTCAAACAGTTAGCTTAGGTTTGTTGCTTCATCTGTGTACCCAACAGAGTTCACCCAGTTCCAGGGTTAAAGTGTTTACAGGACTTCCACACTCATTTTGAAGAGCCCAGATACAAAAATGAGCAGTGGCCATGCAGTGGGGATGTAAATTGGCTGATGGCCTTTTTTCTGTCTTTGTACCAATATTTCTGACTTGAGGCCAGATACAAATACTCTCTTTCTGGCATCAGCTCTGTTCCAGCCCCCTCATGTACACGTCTTCATTTGTGATTTTGGTCTCTTGTTTACTTGCACATTACTATTACTACTGTGTAACCAGAACCAGGTGTGAACGTTCTGGGTTTTTACTGTGTTTAGCATGAAAGGAAAATGTCTTTGTGAAAGGAGAACTCTCTATGTGTATATACAGATAAATGTAGAGTTGGACCTCAAGGATGGGGAGACTCTGTGTAAGTTAAAAATAACAAAACCATCTTTTATCCCCTCTTGGTGCATGAAGTCTAGCCTCCAATTGGACATGAAACTGGTTTAGTGGTCTCAGCCCAGTCTGTGGCAGTGATCTTAACTATCGCTTAACTTAATAGATGGCACTCCCTAATACACCAGCTCTCTTTCATGTGTATGATTAGGGTTGTCCAGGAGCAGAAATCCAGTTAGCCAAGGTGGGGTCAGAGGAACACCAGAGAGGCCCCTTTAGCTTTATTGCTCTGTAAGTTTTAGAACTTGGTGTAACCACTTAAGCCGTGAGCTTTACCAGGGAATCGCTGTGCCTCTCAGCTGGTTTGAGGTACACGTGCCTCTCAGCATCTGAGTTGGGCAGGTTGCCTGGTAAAGCTGTTCAGTTTAGGTGTGTTACTGCTTACAAAGGCAGTCATGCAGTTTCTGGCTGTAATTTGCATTGAGAAATTACTTTGCCACCAAAGCCCCAGCACAGGAATTTTAACCTTGCATTACATTATTGCTGTTTTTTATTGACTCGTGGATGCCCCGTGATCTGTCCTCCTGCTGCTCTTGTCCCCTAGACTGCCTCTCCTTTCACTTTTAAATGGAATGAGAAATTGTTCTGAGGTCTATAACGTATTGTTTTGCAGCTGCCTTTTGTAAGAAGCACTTTTCCCAAATAAAAAAAATAAAAAAAAATTAAACAAGAAGTCTGGCTGTTCTTTTAAGTTTGAAGCTTCTGTGTTTCAGCTTGATTGATTATTTTTGTGTGTGTGTTTCTGTAAGTATAAAGGCATTTATGTCACTTTATTCTTAACTCCTGCAGAATCGTTTCACACTAATATGGAATTTTAACTTGGTTATAACCTTTCCAGCAAAGAGCCTGTAACGTAAGGAACACATTCTGAACAGACAGCTGAGACAATTGAACTGTTGAAGGAATATATGGGGCCATTAGTGGGAACAGACATGGCTTGCTTTCTCAGAATTAAGTTCTTCACTATGGTATTAATTTTATTTGTCCTGAACAAAGTCAGTTGCAGTACATATTCTATTGATAGTTTCCTGTCATAATGCTGTTTGGACAGCAAGTCCAAGCATTGCTACAGGCCACTTCCTGAGAATCCACATGCTTCTTTAAGCCTGTGTGTTTAGAAAGAGGCATTCTTCTGCAGAAAAATTTGGAAGTAAACTACTAGAAACATATTCAGTTGCTGAGGGATATGACTATGAAAAGTTTAACTGAACAGTCTAAACCCATCTTTGGGTTGGTTTGGTTGAGTTTTTTCGAGAGGCAAGTAGCAGAGGGAGAAAAGGATTTGAACGTAATTTGCACAAATCATGTTTAAAACTGACGTAGGGAGAAACAGAAAAAATTAAAAGCTTTGAAGTAGAGCTAGCCTTTCCTCCCCTACACAGTGAACATAAGTTGTTAATATCCTATTGGAAGGTTGCATTCAAACATAAGTTTCACAAAGATATGTTCTGGTAAGATGGAAAAAGGTAATAAATTTGCCAGCCAGAGCACATGCACCAGCTTTCCTTTGTAAGGGGTCATAAATGGCACGCTTTACTTTTTGTGTGGGTGTACATGTGCCACAGTGGTGGATGCTGCTGCTTCTAAACCTTACTTCTGTATGTGTTACAGGGGAAGCTGAGAATATGCAAGTAAGGGACTTGCTTTGGTGGAGGCTGTTCTGTCTAGCTGCAAAGTGACTGATGTATTCAAGTGTGACAGGTAGTTTCTGTTGATCTCTTGCTTTGAAGCATGGTGTCGTTCTTTTTCTGTAAGTTAAAAGAACTGCATGTATTTGTCATCAAGCAGTACTGCTGTGTGTCACTTGCTGGTGGTAGGCCTGTTTCTAAGCTTGCTGTTGAACTATGATTTCCGCATCCCCCACCCCAAACTGGAATGACTGAAAAGAGTAGGGCCTTTGAAATGAGTGAAGTATGTTAGTAGGCTGCTAGTTTTTCCTCTGTAAGAACAGGAATAAATCCAGATTTAAATGTAAAAATATGGGGGGTGATGACTTAGGCTGTGCTACGTTTTCTTTAAGCAAATAACCAAGGTACAGAAACTGAAGAGGCCAGTGAGAGTAGTGTCAAGATGAAAAAGGTATAAAGACTGCATAAACTCCCACCAGTGAAATCTTTTTTTCTGAAGACTATTGTTTTGAAATTGATACATGCTCTCACTTGAAGTGCCTTGACTTTACTCCTGATGCAAGAATATATATGTATGGTTTGATATAAAATTTTGCATCTTGGGGTAAGTGCAAAATAAGTGTGTGCTGCCCATTCTAATTGGTCTGAATATGATCATACAGGCAAAGATTGCTTCTTACAACCTCTGTTGCTTTTGTTCAAATCTTGATAGGACAGCTCTTTCCCAATGGTAACCCAAGGTGTATTGTAATCTTGCTGAGGGGATGCCTGGTTCATTTAATGAAATACAAGTAACTCTTTCCTGCTACAGCAGGTACAAAATAGATTTCTGTTTGGAGGATACTGTGAGGTGTGAGGTGTCTCAAGTTTGGAACAAAACTTGTATAGATGGAATTATCAATGTTGCAGCAGCTTAAAAGAAGAGGGAATTAATGTGCCTATTAGCAGCTCACAGCTGGGAAGGGGCAGCTCTAAACAGTGCTGTGGTTAGAGCACTCACCTGGCTGGGGGAAGCTTCAGTTTCAGTTCGTTGTCCAAAAGTGCAGGCATGCATCTCCTTCCTGCAAGAAGGCTCCAGGCTAGAGCGTGCTCTCTCTGTTCAGGGCCTGAAAAGTGCTTTCTATGCCTCCTTTCTAACTATATATATTTAAATAGTAACTGGAATTATTAGATAAGAACATGAGCTTCTGTTGTTAAGAGCCTCTCTGTTATGTATGAAAAAAAGCCTGACCACACAGGCACTGCCGTGTGCCTTCCACATCACTGGGTTGCACTTATGTTTGATGTTTAAGCCAGTCAGCTTCTGGGAGGTGTCAGTTTGCTCCATTTTAAAATGCTTCTAGTTTTTTTTGTTACCCTGTTAAATGAACAGGTGCTGCTTCAATCTCACCTGGTGTGGCTGTGATACTAGTGCAAGTAATGTGCCACAGCTAACATTCAAGTACTACTTCCAAGTAGATAAAAATTTAACAAATGAGCCTATCTTTGAGCTGCATGAGCAGCTTTTAAAACTGTGGGACAGTAGTAGTTTTTAGAATAGCATTGTAAAGAACATTACATTAAGCTACATTTTGTACAAGTGCATTAGTGCTGCTGTCAAGAAGCACATTGAATTGGCATATGGTGCTGCAGGAACAAACACATTAATATAAGGTTCCATAGCAGTTAATGCTACTTGCGTTGTCATAGCTGTGTGCTTCCATCTGCTCTGTGATGGGGAGAGGCACAACTGCAGAAGTTACACTGTGCTTTTCATCTAGTGGTTGCTGCCTTGCAGCCTAGAATAACATGCTATAATAAAGGAGGTTTTTTAAGTTTTGTAGTTTTCTTCATGTATTACCTCATGAGTAATACTGTCTACTAATAGACACTTTGAAGAACCTTCTTGTGTTAGCAACTGCTGCAGCTTGCTTTTTAAGCTGTCCTCATGTGAATGAAAAGTGACCCTATGGAAACCATTCAGTAGAACTGCCCAAAGGGCTTGTTCAAGATGCCAAACAGAACCAACAAAAAGAGGTCATGCTCATGGTTTAGTTGCACAACAGGTAGGTATTTAAGACTAGTTTCTCAAGAGTAGTAAGGAGCCTGTTAACACCTGTTAAAGGAAAGGGAACAGTACAGCTCAAAGCACTATCACAAGCCTGTTCTTCCTGATCCCGTGTTGCACAGCTTTCTGCCAAGGAAGGACTTGCTTTGCAAATAGCTCCTTGTATGCAGGAAGAGAATGGCCACAGCCCTGTAACCCAGCAGTGCTGGGCAGTTAAGGGAGCATCAGCCTGTAGAAGTTTCCATACTGAGGGTAAGCAAAATAGCTTCATACAGTAATCTAATTAAGGCAGTAAACCCAATGAGCCATACAAAGGTTAATGCTCTGCTGGTGAGATCCTTCCTCCAGTTCTTGGCTAATGAAAGAGTATAATGGGAAATGAACACAATACTTTTCTATTAAGGTCTCATGGAAGATTAGTATTTGCTGCAAATACCATCTCTGGTATATCTGAAATAGGACAAAGTTTCCTAGCAGTTTACATGTGGATATGAAAAAAAAAAAAGTACAAACTACTACCAGGGCTAGTTTGAATTTGAAACACACAAGAATATTGAACTTCTATTTGGCTGTTTTCCTAGTGACAAGAGGTGTAGAAACTAGTTGTTTGGAAGCTGGATTGCTACTTGTTCAGCTACTCTGAAAGGTTACAGTGTTTTCTGTTGCTTAAATAAGCAAACTGAAATGCAACTACTAGGTTAGTACCAAATCAAGATAAAATTAAGATTTAAAAAGTAAACATCAGGAAGAAGATGAAGCTTTCTCCACAGCAGGCTATAGCAAAAGGCTTGGAGGCTAGCATTGAAGATTTCTCCCTCAGTTTACACATAGCTGAATTAACCCCTGCCCTTTGGATGTGATAGCAAAGAACCTGGCCAGAAGAAGCATTGATAATACTAGAAATATTTGCAAGACTATGAATCATTGATTCATTCTGCTTTATTTTT
Organism: Leptodon cayanensis; assembly: GCA_027564655.1. NCBI lineage: Eukaryota > Metazoa > Chordata > Aves > Accipitriformes > Accipitridae > Leptodon > Leptodon cayanensis. Next base: position 20,883,407 of record JANXJC010000023.1, read on the forward strand.
TGTGCTTCTCAGACAAGATTTTCCAGAAATATTTGCTACATGTTTTTCCCTATTTTCCAAGAACTGGTGAAACATGGGTAGACTGCCATCTGGTAAGCTAGCAGCATACCAGCCTTCTCAGGGCTTCTTTGTGTGTAACCCAGACTGTATTTTATCATTAGAGTTTTGAGTTCCAGTTCACAGCTTAACAGTAAGTGATGCACTTTGGTACATGAGAACTGCAGTCAAAAAACTTCCTCTGTATAATATTTCTTTCCTCCTTCCTCCCTGTTTCTATCTACTGGAGAAAAAAAAAACCAAAACCACAACACCAAACCCAATCCCAAACAATTCAGTTCCAGTACAAAGAAGAATTGAGCCCCCAGTAGCAGAGCTTGCATGTGGGAGGAGCAATATGAAACCTTCTACTGCTGCCAAGATGTTCAGTCTCCATAGCAGTAGCATATATACTTGCCTGGGGCTAGCTTTCTGGTATGCCTCATACCACTCCCTTATTGCTCTAAGGTGAGGTTACATAATTAAACCATCTTACTCCTTGCCAAGTTTTACAGGAGCTTGAATCCCTTCTTCACACTCCCTTGAAAAATCTACAGGCATACTCTCAAGCTGCCATTAGTCCATCACACAAACTACAGAAGGCTTCTGATTAAAATCAGCACATCAAAAACAAGACAAGTTTGGGAGGGGAAGTCCTTTCACCCCAGCATTGATTTAGGCCATTACTGGTGCCTTGGAAGCTTCCTTACTCCCAGCAAGTCTATGTAGCAAGGCAGAGATCACTACTGGAAACAATTCTTATAATTAGTAAAGTGAAAGACAACTTTTCTCATCCCAGGAAGAAGGTTGGGACCCTAGTGTATCATATTCTGCCTGCTATGAAACCCCAGGTATGTCTTCAGGTTTGTCTGGTGAGGAAGTCACTACAGATGTGAAATTACGTACTCTTTCACAAATGTTAAGCTCCTTGGGATGGGTGGCCACATGCCTGACATCAGGACCACTCCTGAATGAAAGTTTAAGCAGCAATGGGTTAGTGCTGTCCAAGCATGTGTCAGACTTTTTAAAGCTACTGGCAAAGAGTAAAGAGCTTGCACTAAAACAAACAGCTTAGGAGGGTCAAATCAGTGCAGAGCTCTGGTGCAAGTTTGTCTTGACACAGCCAGAAAATTATTTAAGGATATAATTAAAGGCAATAATTTTTACAGTTCTCTTTCTTTGGTTAAGGCAAGGGCTGGCAGCTTCCTGAGTCCTCTCAGCTCAGAAGTTCACTTTAAAGCATCAGCTGCCATGTTCAAAGCAACCTGTGCTACCAACAGCAACAACAATCTCTGAAGATACTTACAAGCCAAGCTGCAAGGTAGAGATATCAAGAAAGGTGGCTTGAGGCCACAAAACAAACTTTCATGAATTGAATAAAATCAAACAGCCTCAGAAGAATGACAGCTTCCAAGTTCTTCCCGAAATCTCTCTTCAGCAGAGGCACTGGGTCTTCTCCACACTTGGACTGGCAATCACTGGCCTGGAATCAAGGTAGATGCTGTTTGGAGGGTTCTCTCCATGAAGCTGTAAGGTATTTCGGGCTATTAGCTCCTTAGCCATTAACATGAACACCTCTTCTATATTTTGAGCTTCTTTTGCTGATGTCTCCAGTACAGCTAAGAGCCCATGCTTCTCTGCCAGCGTGCAAGCGTCTTCAAACAGGACTTGGCGCTTATCCAGTGAATCTGATTTGTTCCCTGAAAAGAAGGCAAATAGATAATTCAATAATTTAGTCTCTCAAAATTAATCTTTAAATGCAATCCATTCAATTTTGTTAAACAATAGATTTATGTTGGGAAGAAAAGGTACTGGAAAAAACAAGATGTGAGCACATCAGAGCCACAAACATCGAATGCAAATCAAAACTGCAGCTTATCATATAATAGCAAATGAGTTAAAATCCAAAAACTAAAAACCTGCGTTCATGTAGTTACTTGCTGTAGTTAGTGGTGCCAGAGGATTATTTGGAAGCAACTGTTGGTCCCTATTCCCTAGTGTTTTTAAACATTAAGGAGCATTTAAGTTAAATATTTTTAAAAAATAGAAATCTTGTAGCTATAGTGATTGCACACAGTAAACCAAAGGAACATTGCTTGAAGGTTTATTCCTCACTCAACCTTCAGTGGAAACCACATGTGTTATGCTAGTGTCAAGCTACCTTGACACACCTCAAAGTGGATGCTGAGCTCTGAAGACCTGGAATGTTGTTAGTCTAAAGCAGATCTCCTCAAAAAAACCCAAAACCAAACCACTAAAACCCAGGAAGAACCTGCTCAACTGTTAAATCAGATTTTAACATGACCTATTTATACAAGTCAGTCATTTAAGATGACATCAAAAGAGACAAGAATTCACACCAGCTACCTTAATGCTTAAAACATCTATTTAAAAAGTTTCTGCACATATATATTAAACTTTTCATTGAAGCAGTTTACTCAAAATCTGCCAGAAGTCATGAAACACCTCAGATAGATGAAATACCTTTGTGTATTTAAGTAGTTGCAGCACACGTGGAATTATCATCGGTTCTGGTACATGTAGTACCTGGCTGAAGTCTACATTCATAGTTTCAAGACAACCCTTGATCAAATTCAGATCTTGAATTTGAAGCATATATAAGCCAACTCCCCTCCCATTAAGTCCCTTTCATTTTTTCTGAAAGGGAAAAAAAAACCCACAACCCCTCCCCCCAAAACCCACCTTGCTTGAGGGTTATTTGCCTTCTTAAAAAGAGCCCCCCCCCCCCC
>JANXJC010000023.1:20886292-20921855 GCA_027564655.1 Leptodon cayanensis
ATGCCCCCCCCCCCCTTCCTTCTTCAGTTCCAGATGGGAAAGTTAGATTTCTTAACCTTAACCTCATGTTAGAAAGGTGTATAACATGACTACATGTAATTAAACATATAAAGGCTTCCTGCCGAAGTAAACCAAACAGCACCAGCTTTGGAAGAAAGCACCAAGCTGGATCCTTGACAAAAGCTTTATTTTTACCAATTTCAGAACTTCTTTCTTAAAAAAACCAACCAACAGCCTCCACCACACACAGAGATACATCTTGTTCTTCAGATTAATGAGAAAAGTTGGAAAAACCCTACCAAAGTTTAGCGATCCTCCCCCCTTACTCATTCCAAGCACTGCAGTTACATGCAGGTCAGAATTTGTTGTTTGTTTCTTCAGAGGAAGAACAAGAAGAACCACCATAGCAGAAGTAAGTAATTTGCTAGGAGCACAAGCAGAAGCTTGGGTCCCATGCCTGCTGTGCTGTGGGGCACAACACTGCCTGTCCTCAAGAGCCTGTTTGGGCTGCTGCGGCTGCATGCGTTGCTCTCGGCACAGTGGAACAGGCAGAAGCAGTGGAATGTAAATAAAAGCTCTTGTCATTTTACTACACCAGTTCTCTCATTTGCAGCTTCCTCCTTGGGGGAGGGAAGAGCAATAATAACCTGAAACGCAAAGGGTAAGAACCACATTGCTTCCTACCAGCTCCATTCTCAATTTCTACCCATTTCTTTCCTCAAGAGGCAAAGTTTCCTGAATTCTAGTGGAATAAACGAGGAGGAAGAGGAATGCAAGCAGACTACTTCATGCTCTGGAAAAGCCATGTCCTCATCTACCATCTTACCTGATCAGAGTCCAATTACAGAGTAACACGCATGCATATCAAAAGAACAGAGAGGAAAGATGAGAACGAGGAGTTGTGTTGCTCTGTACGTTCCCTTTCATCTTGAATTATTGAGTGGCTAAATTCCTGCATATCAGGAGTACAGGGTCAGACTTACTGCAATTCTAACCTCAGTAAGGTCGTCCCTGCTTGCTAGACTAGCAGCAAGCTTCATTGCATTACTCCAGCAGGAAAGGAACAAGTAAAAAGGTTTCGCTGTCTGCAATGAGCTTGGTCCTGTCAGGACCAGGGTGTGACTTTCCTCATTTTTTAAGCTTAGGCTAAATTGATACACTTTCTGATCTCCTTTAATTATAACTGCATTGTTCTTTAATACATAGTTTATAGATGCTTTAACTAGTGGGGGGAAAGCAAGGGGGATTTTATATACATATTAAAAAAGCTACGTAACATAATATTTAAAATTAGATTCCTACCAATTAACATCATGACCAAGTTTGCGGCACCATACTTTTCAATTTCGTGAATCCAGTGAGGAATGGATTCGAATGTAGACCTCCTAGTAAGGTCATAGGCAAGGATGGCCCCATGGGCACTCCTGTAATAAGACTGGGTTATTGTCCGGAAGCGTTCTTGACCAGCTGTGTCCCACACTTGAATCTGTAAGAGAAAGGATAGAAGTTGTAGTAAAGACCAGCGAATGTGCCTTCCTAGGCATCTGCCATGAGCATCTATGCTTTTGAAACCCCTTGTCTAGAGGGGGCTAGACCTGTCCCAGCTTACTCCACTACACCACAGTGTGGCTTTGTCCTCTAGATCTGAAGAGACCCTTACATGCCTGTAAAGACAGTCTACACAGAGCAAAGAGAAAGCTGCAAGGGTAAACCCAGCTCTGCAAAGAGGCCAAGAAACCCAGTTTCAACAACTGTAGCAGAAGATATTGAGCATTACAGCCTTTTAACAGGAAAGGAAGAGGAGCCAAGAAGCCCCGATGCAGGGCTGGGTAGAGCAAAGCTATATAAAGGGCAGGCATCTGAACTTTTATCTGCGCACAGAGGTAAGTTCTAGCCAACAATTTCTTCTGGTATTTGTCTTGCAAACCTTCACCTTCCCTCAAATCAAGCACGCGTCAAGGCAGAGTCTTTGCATACTAAAGGGTTTTCCCTCCTTAACGTCCCAGCTCACCCCCCCCCATCTCTGAAGGAGGGAAGAGACACCCCCTCCAAACCAGAGCCGATTTCCAAAGAACTTTCTGCGGGCAAAACGTGAGCCCTCTCCACAGGTAGCTCCGGAGAAGCCAGGAGAGCAGGCGCACACCCGGATTTGGGTGACTGCCTCCCCCAGGGCATCCTCCTGAGGGAAAGCTCCCCCCCGGCAACACCCCCGGTCAGAAAGGCAGCCAGCTTTTTGCCTGCTGCCTTCAGCAGGGCCGAGCAGGAGCCGCCGTGTGTCCCACCGCTCCCCTAGCGCCCGCAGGGGAACGGCCACACGGTCGCGGCGAGCGGGCGCTGCCCGCCGAGCGGCTGGGGCTGGCCGCGGCCACCGACCTTCACTTTCTTGCCGTCGATGTCCACGGAGCGCACGGTGAAGTCGACGCCGATGGTGTTCTGCTGCTTCTCGTGGTACTGCCCCGTCTTGAAGCGGTGCACCACGCAGGTCTTCCCCACGTTGGAGTCGCCGATCAGGATGATCTTGAAGAGGTAGTCGAAGGCATCGTCCGCGCCGGAGCTGGAGAAAGGCATCGCGGCTCCCGGGCGGGCCTGCGGGAGCGGGGGGGGGGGAGCGCGGCGGTGAGGAGGAAGAGGAGGAGGAAGGGGAAGAGCCGCCGCCCGGCCCAGCTCAGGGCAGGGCAGCCCGGGGAAGGGGAAGGAGCCCGAGCCCCGACCAGCCGCCCACTCACCTGTTGGCGCTCACCTGCCGGGACAGGTAGCGCCCGCTTTGTACCCGCCCCGGCCCTCCCGGGGCCGGCGGGAAATGTAGTCCTCCTCCGCCTCCTTCTCCTCCTCCTCCTCCTCCTCTTCCTCCTCCTCCTCCGCCGCCCGCCCTGCCCCGCGGGCTCAGCCCGGGGAGCGGTGCCGGCGCCGCTCGCTCCCCCCCGCCCCGCGCTGTGAGGCGGGCAAGCGCCCGCGGGCAGAGCCGGGGGCTGGAGTCCCCGGCTGGCGGCGGCGGGTCCCGGACTACAGCTCCCGCCGCCCCCGCGGGCCGCCGCCGCCGGAAGAGCCGCCTGCCCCTGACTGACTTCCTGAGGGCCGTGCTGGCCGCCGGGCCCGGTACGCGGGGGCGGGTGGCTTCCCCCGCGGCGGGGGGGGGAAGGCGGCGCGGCGCGGCGCGGGGCGGGCGGCGGTTTAGCGGCCCTGGCGGGCTAACGGTGGCGGCGGAGCCGGGGCGTGCCCTGCCGCTGCCTGCTGGGCTCCCCGCCCCGCTGAGGACGTGGCTGTGGGGCCACCTGCGCCGGCACCCGGGCGGGGGTTCGTTGAGGCGGGGAAAGAGCCGCGTCCTCTCATCGCCTGCCTCGGCGCTGCAGCGGGGGGGGAGCCGGCCCGGCCCGGCCCGGCCCGGTCGAGCCCCGCAGCAGCAGCGGCGGAGCGGGGCTGTGCGCGGAGCCGGCGCCTCAGCCGGCCTCAGGTGAGCCCTGCCCGCCGGCGGGAGCGCGGCCTGTGCGCCGGGCCGCTCGGACCAGAGCAGCTCTCCGCCGCCGGGGCCGGGTTACCGGGCCGGGCCGGGGTGGGGGCGAGCCTGTCTGTCAGGCTGTCGCCGCCGCAGCGGGCGTGACGGCGCGGGGATCGGCTCGGTGTCCGGAGGAGTCCCGCTTCCTCCCGAACGGCATGCAGCTGGGGCTCTCGGGTGACAGGCGTCCGCTGCTGCTGGCTGCGGAGGGCCCCGGGGGGGTTTGGGTTTGTACCGCTTTTCTTCCGTTTGGAAAGAGGGCATAAAAGAGCGTGTTGGGGTGGTTTTTTTTAAAAAAAAAAAACCCTGCCTTTGTTTTGCATTTTGGAATGTTAATTCTGGTCTTTCCTGCCGGCTTTGGTGGACGGCGGGGGGGTATGAAGGTAGTTTATTTTGGCCTTAGGGTGCCTTATTCTGACCTTAAGTGAAGGGATAAGGGAGAACGCGGAAAGCTTAACAAAAGCTTATTCAAAATATCGGTTAGCTGAAGGTAAATAGTGCTAAACAAGCAGACTAGGCAGCCTACCACCCTAAAAGCAGTCCTCTTCCTTTCTTACAGGCTTGCGCTTCGCTGCCTTGAGTTCTGCGGTCTATCCTGCCTCCTAGTTTTTGCTCCCCCTCCAGTACAAATTTAATGTGGTATTCTCAGAATAATTAGAGGAGTAATTTGTAAGGATAAACTCCTGGTTGCAGGCTCTTCTAGCCTAGGGAGAATGCCAGTTTTGAATATAAAAATAACAGGGTGAAGAAAGAAAAAAAGGAAAAACAAAATCTTTCGTGGTTATCTCTACGCTATAAATAAGTGAAAAGTGTTGTCCTGTGCCAGAAGGTCGCCTTCTAGAAAGGTAGCTGAGATTGAAAAGCTCTGAGGAACAGATAATTTCAGTAGTAAATGCTATAAAAAAAATAGGTGACTTTAAGGTCAAAACCAGGTCTTAACTTTAAAAAGACTCAGTATCTTGGACAAATAAGATCTATATTTGCGTATGTTGACATGAATCAAGTAGTAAATCTCATGCTTGAGGCTGCGAACTGATTACTCGAGGAAGGAACTTTTCCCGCAGCGTTGCACAACTGGCAGTGTTTTGCTTTGCTCAGGAGAGCTCTGTTATCTGCCGTTGCCTGGTGGGAGGGGAGGGAGAGGCAGGGAGGGGGAACAAGCTCTTGTGTTTGACCAACAGACCGCATGGTTCACAGGCTTGTAAGGACCATGGTGCTGGGAAATTGGGTTGCTTTCTCTTCATGCAGCTTCTGTGGGGGGACAGCCCTGAGCAGTTTTACTGCTATCTGAAAGGAAGTAGCCCTGTGTGATAATTGTGTGGGTGCTGAGTTTTCATTTATTGATGTTGAGAAATGGGCTGGGACTTTAGATGGATGTAGTTTCAAGACTACTTGTGAAGATGCCTCTTCCAAGTTTAGCCTTGCCTTTCTACAGCTCCTGCTGTAGGTGCTTTTTTTTTTTCCGTTGTGTGAACCCAAGCAGCCTAGAAGCATGTCCCTATTAGAAGGTGCTGCCAGACCTGGGCAGGCTGTTCTAGCTGGAGGAATGGGAGCGTGGCTCAGCTGCACCTGGGCTGTGTAGATGCAGGACGGTCTCAGATCTTGTATAGACTTGCTGCATTTGTCCTGGATGAGAATGGAGGTGTTCAAGTGTGGTGTAGGATAAACATTACTCCAGTGTCTCAAAGGTGTAATAGCTGGGTCCCTGTTAGTCAGAGGATCTCCATGCCATTCTCCGTTTTGGAGGTCAGATGTAGCCTCGATTTCCATGATGATTAATATATCCAGTAGCAGCTGGCATCTGTTTGTCAGTCAGGCATGCATCATCATAGAGAGAGAAGGAAAGGAAGACTTCTTACAGTGGAAGTTGTCTTGATGAAACCTTTAAAAGTTATTAGAAGGAAGAGCAGAAGCCTCTGTGAAATACAGGCTTTTCAGCAGCAGAAGTTTGGCTAAGAGGTAGTCTGGGCAATGGCTTCTAATTTCTCCAAGTGAGATTATGAAGCTGAACCTGAAAAGTCTTCTGTCAGATTTACAAATCACTGCAAAAAGCACCTGTGGATATGAAAGAACACAAAGGGATTATGTTCTGTCTTATTTCAGCTCTGATTCTTTGGGGGAACAGCGGTGGTGCATTATTTTACCTCAGCATTCAGAATGTGCGTGGTGGTTGAATGTTCTGAAAATGCAGTTCCCACCGACTACTTTGTCTAGCTGTCTTAAGCCAGCTAGTGTGAACAGAATCAAGTTCTACCTTCAGCAGCGATATCAGTGTATAGCATATCTTTCTCTGCACTGCTCTCTCTGTTGCACGGACACGAGTGTTTGTGTAGCTGCTTTGTGAGCTGTGGCAGGGAAATCTGGCTGAAAAGATCTGCCGAGAAAACAAAACGGAGGCATGGAGAGAGATTCATCACCTTGCTGCCCAGCAGGGTCATTTCTCGAACTCCATTTGCAGAAACAGCCCCTCAGCCACGCCAGCACAGCTGAGGGAGTGGAGTAGTGTGGCATGAGCCAGCACTAGAAACTGTGTGTCTGTCGTAACCTTTCCTCAGTACTGGTAATATCTGATATCTAGAAGTTTAGGCAGATGTCACCCATGCACTACAGATAGGGACAGGAAAGTATGACTTGCCACATGCTGTACTAATGAGTTAGTGACAGATGAAGCTGCAATGAAGGGCTTGAGAATGAATAAGCAGGGAGTCTAGCTGTTGGATTTCAGCACTGTCCTTGCAGTTACTTTCTTTTTTCCAGCTGTGCAAGTCCACTCTTGGGTATATTCTTTCAACAACATCCTAAAGAGGGAGTTAGATCCAAAACCATTCCCCACCAAGTAACCAAATGCTGCTTTCTTGACTTATTCACCAGTCTATAGCCAACCAGGTAGCGGTGGAAAGTTAGTTTATTTATAACCACTCTGTAGTGCACCGTATATGTAGAAGATGCAGAGTGGTCTTTAAGGTGGGAACACTGGAAGTTGGTAGATCCTGGGGGAACTCCTTTGGTGATGGGCACTGAAGAGGCATCTGCTAGAAGGGGACGAAAAAGAAGTGGGTTGGAGGATAACTGTGGGCTTCCTGGGCTAATGGGAGTAAAAAGATGTTTCTGGGCATAGAAGGTGTCAAGGAATGTAGAGGTGATGAGACGGGTAGTGATGTGAAAAATTGGGAAGGAATGGCATAGAGTAGTTCCTGCTGAATTCCAGCTGTTTGAGGAACACAGCTGTATTTTATACATGTGTTTTAATTCAAATATGTTTTCTTTGTTTCTCCCTTTCCACCCTCTTCTGTTTAAGTGAGAAGAAAAATGACCTAAGCACCGTCCAGCCTTTGTGGCCAAGGGCAGGAGCAGGGGTAGGGCTGCCAGGAGGATGGCTTTGCCTGGAAGCTTACGGAGGCAGCCTGCAAACAGAGGCCTTGTGTCCCATTGCACCCACCATCATATTGTTGTGTTCCTCCTGACCTTCTTCAGGTAGGTCGAGTGTATCTCTGTATAGAGAAATGTTCATTTCGCTGAATGTGGGGAGGTGAGGGCATGTCCAAAGAAGGAGAATGAAGGCGGGGAAATAGTCTAAACCTTTGGCTGTGAGCCTTGAAAGCAAACTTAAATGCTAGTAGTACCAACCGGTCTGGGAGTCATGCAGTAGTGGAGTTAGTGTGCTATGCCCCTGGGGAATCCAGCCACAAACAGGGTTTGCACCAAAGGTGAGGCTGACTGTGCCAAGCCCGCAGCAGTCTGTTGCAGAAAGGTGAATGTGGGTGGGCGTGGGGAGGAACTAGCTGAAACGAGGAAGGAAGCAAATCCTGATGCTCAGAACTCTAATGCCTGTTCTGCCTGATGGAACATGCTGTCGTTGCTTCCGGGGTCCTCTTCTCTCCTGAAAGTGCTGTTTGCAGAGGGTGGATAGGCCTCTAGAACAGAGTGGTCACTGCTTCAGATCTGAAGGTCTACTAGATTGGTTTGTTGAAAACTTGTCTGTTACGCCAACTGACAACAGCTGGAATACCATACTGCCTCTCCTTACAAACTTTGCCTCGCTGATATCCTTTGATCTTTACAGCAATACTGCCACTGATACCTAATATATCTCTGGAAGAGCACTTGTAATGGTGGTTAGCCAGATGAGTGTCTTCTCTTTTCCTTTCTTTTCTTTTTTTTTTTTTTTTTATTTTTTTGAGGTACCTAATTGTTATTGCACAGTCACCTCCTCTTTTGAAAATAAAAGAGGAGGTCCTTTCCAGTCGAGACGCTATTTCACAACTCCCCACTAAAATCAGTGTGTCTACCCATAATTTGGGGGTTCCTGCTGCTGACTACTATCTCCAAAACTACCAGTCTTCTGCTATGCTGCCTGCTTAGACAGCATGTATCTGTATTTTGAGTCCCACCCTTCCCCGCTTGACCTCCAGAGAAGATTTGGCCAACCTGTGCTTGTGTGTTTTCTGGCAGTTATTCCCTGCTCCATGCTTCCAGAAAAACGTTCAGTAATGTCAAAGTCAGCATTTCCAGCCAATGGACTCCCTCCTGCCTAAACAGCACATCCCCTGAGCTCCGGCCATATGAGGTAAGGACACAAGGGATAGGCAAGTGCAAAGAAAGATGGGTAACTTCCAGTATTCTCAGAATGTGAGTGGGAACTTCAGGTGTCTGAATTGTAGTTTTCTGGATCATCAGGTGATGGTGAAATCTTTCCTAGCGGTCCCCAGAGAGAAACTTCTCAAGAAGTTACAGTGTTCTAATGGAAATGGGAACCCCAGGAGAGTGTCTGTAGTAGCCAGCAGCATCGAGGTGGGAGAGGAGGGGGAAAGAGGGACCCTACCTCTGAGTGTTGGAGGCAATAAATGACAGTAGTTATCGGGCTTACAGCGATCTCTGTAGAACCCTGGCTGCGGCTTTCTCTGTGGCGGTGCTGCTCCTACCACCCTATTAAAAGGATAGCCAAAGTGGGAGAGAAGAAAGCTATCTGAAAGTGCTAGCTGCTTATCCTAAACTGATACTGAAGAATGACATTTCATCTTGCATCTGAAAGGTCTGATTTCCAAAAATCCTGAACATCCAGTACCCCTTCTCTGTAAAATCCTAGCTTCTGTGAAAACAGTGGGAGTTTTGGCAGTGTTTGCTTGCAGAAAAAGAAGTTGTATACTGCTTGCATCTCACAAATGGGAATGTGAGAACTACCTCCTGACTCCTACTCATAGTGCTTTTAGGAGCATGCTTGTTTTTAGCAGTGGCTTGTCCCAATGCTTTTGAGAAGTGCAAGAAAGTTATGTTAACATCTTGGTGGCAGGCCATGAGATCTATTAGAGCAGGGAGTTCCAAGTCAGTTGCTTGGGTGTTGTCTGCATTAGAAATCATTGGTTATTTGAACATTTGACTGAGGGGTGATAAATGCTGACTTTTTGTGATAAGTGAAAACAGTAAATTGGGCCTGTAATGTGTTCAGGATTTCATAGCATGGCAAAAAGGAGAGAGCATCTCAGGGATGCTAAAATGAACTACAGGATGTTTATATTTAGTTCCTTAACTGACATTCAAACAACTATTATATTTTGGAAGCTGTTTTGATTTTTTTTTTTTTATAGATGATTTAGTGTTTGCTGGATGTTGAGGTATATGTGTCTAATCAAGAAAAATGGACAAAATGGTCCTTTTGGTATCAGTTGAGGTTACGTCAGTTAACAGTAAAGTATGCTTTGAGAAACTGATAGAACAGGTTAAGGACGTGAACAGAGAAGTCGCGTGCTATCAGTTTTGAACTTTGGTATATCTTTTTAATTACAGTTGTTCTTTATTTTTATACTTAAAAATATTTTTTTAAAGTATAACAAAAATTTCTGCAATTGTTTTGTGAGTAGGACCAAGTATGATTTTATTAGAAGGACAACTTAGATCTATACTTTTCAGCCTTTAAAGATTTGTGGGTTCTGCGGAGGTTGTTTAATGAATTTAAGCCTAATGACAAAAGATTTGATTCTCTTGTCTTTCTAAGACTCTTAATAGCTTGTGGACCTCCAGGGATCTCTGGTTAAAAGTTGAAAGCTACTGGTGTAAGTAGGTATTGGTGGCCTCAAGTGGCAAAAAGTGTTTTTCAAGGGATTTATTAATTTTCTTGGACACAGGAGACTTAAGCAGAAGCTGTGTCAATAGGCCTTACCAATGTTACATCTTTTAAACTATGTGGATGTGTAATTAGTTTTGTCTGTACAGGATGTTCTCCTGGAGAGGTGGAACCAAACTAAAACTGATATTTGAGTTAGGCGCATCCATAGGTCAGATTTGGCTTGGGTTTATTTGTTTGCTAATGGGGGGCGTGGCAGGGAGGGAAGAAAACTTTGTCCTGATTGACTTTATTCGTTCTTAAGTCATCCTCAAAGCTTGCTATTTTCAGCTGATGTCACTAATCTTAGTTTGGGGACACTTGAGTCTTTTTCCCTTTTTTTTGATCATATTGAAAGTAAAATGAGACTCAGGGTAAGCGTGAAAAATAACAACATTAGTGACTGGAGTTCATTGTAAATAGTTTCCAACCAGGCTATTTCTTCTTGTTCCTTCTGTGTTCTTTCTTTTCTGTTTGTGGTCTGTCATTTCTTACTATGGTTGCTGCCACAAATACTTTAAGGGAATTATTCATTTAGTGAAGACAGCAAGATAAGTACAGAAGAGATGCTGCACATAAAACAGAATGTGCCTTTATTGTATTATTCATTAAGATGCTCATCAGTGTTTCTGTGTAAGAAGCTGTCTAACAGTTGCGTGCTTGTTAGAAGTAGGGTTTGTTTTGCTAGTCATTTGTCTTGATCCAGGTGGAACGAGCATTTCTTTCTTCTGGTTTGTTAGCTTGCCCTTTAGAAGTGAAATAAAGTGGCAGTGGACATTTTCTGCAGTAGATAATGCCAGAATTGTTCTTGATTTGATAATTAAAGTGTTCAAGGAATGGGAGGTTGATGGTGTCAGATGCTGTTCTGCTTTGGAGGTGGGATTTCCATCGCAAAAGAGTAGAATGAGCTATGCCTTTCTCTGTCTACCTGTTAAAATTTTCTCTCTGTAGCTCTGGAACAGCAGCCATTTATTTCCAAATGCAGAAGAAGCAACTCTCTTCTTGGGGACATTGGACACTATCTTTTTGTTTTCATATGCTATGGTGAGTAAAACTAACCCAAAGCTGCTAAGCTTTGGTTGAATCTTATTGAGATAATCACACCCACATTTGGAGGGGATGAACAGGATCTTCTTCTTGGACTTGCCTAGCACTAATGCAGTTAAAAAGCTTAGTTCAGGAGCAGATTTTTTTTCTTTAAATTTCTGTTAGTTCTGTCCATGCCTGTCACCCGTGTGAAGATGCTTGTTAACAAATGTAAGAGAAATACTATCACTTCAGAATTTCTCACACCCCTGTTGCCAGTCAGTGGGAGGGCTAGATCTATCTCTCCAGGGGTTCTCAGCTGAATTTTTAAAAAATAAGAAATTTAATGAACAACTATGAGCAGGGTTTCTTTAGTGGCAGAAGTAGTGGTTAGAATCAAAGTGTAAGTTGGTATAATGACAATGTTTGGATCAGCTTGACCCTTCTACATTGTTTTAATTCTTGTAGATAACAGATGCAGATCTTGTGGCTTTATTTAATGCTGTGTTTTGTTCTTAGGGTCTCTTTGTCAGTGGCATAGTTGGTGATCGCCTGAATTTACGCTGGGTTTTGTCTTTTGGCATGTGTTCCTCTGCTCTGGTGGTAAGTCGGAACATATAGGTGTGATTTAGAGATCTCTCTTAGGGTTTCTTGATAGGGTTTTACTTTAGGGCAGAAGACGTTCTGTTTCTGTGTGAATCTGCCCATGAGCTGTAGCTGTACCTCAGTGGTCTCAAAGTCTGCATGTAAAACTTTGTCCTGGATGCACTTATTGCATTGTCTAAAGCATAGAGCTGTGCTAGATGACTCACCTCTTCCTGAAATATCTATTTATGGATACTGTGTCGGAAGGAAATTCCTAAGTTTGAGGCACTGTCTAGAAACTTGATGAACAGCTTTTGTGCAAGATTGGTGTATTTGGACTTTTTGGGACTGTTTTGTATTATAACTGTTCTCCCAGCCCACATTTATTGTCATCAAGGCTTTTGCTTCCAAATGCAATCTTTGCTCTCTCCTTTAAAGGACACGCTAACAGTACTAAGCATTCATTTACTTATTTTATAATTGCTGGGAGGGCATGTGTCAAAAAAGAATGTCCGCTTAAAACAAAAGGGTTCTTCAGGTTCAACCCACTGCAGATAAGTGTGAATCGGTTTTATCTCATTGTGGTTTTCTGGTTATTAAAGTAGTGGTAAAATGTGTGGAGTGCTTTTGATTTACCCAGTGGCTACAAACCCCACTATGGCCTATTGCGTTCTGCAAACACATGACCACAAACATGCATCAAGGATAGTGTGCCACGAAGTGTGTTTATTTTGGCTAGTTTGGATTGGGGCTATTAGTAATTTGAGACCTGGCTGTTGTATTGCTGTTAAATTTTGCTAAGATAAATGACTGCTGAGTGTTTTGTGTTTGCGTAGACCCTTGTGGATTCAGATGTCAGTACAATAGCAGATCAAGAGGCTACTGTATTTTTAGTGTTGATACTGCAAGTATTTGTCTCTTTCTTCTCTCCTGTTATAACTGTGCTGTTTACACAGACAAAAGTCTTTCGGAGGGGAAGTGCCCTGACAGCACATTTGTCTCTGGAGTTGTTTGGGCTTTGGAGTCAGTGCTGTGGTGTCTCAGCAGAGGGTGCTGTTAGCTCTGAGCTGGTCCTTAAACAATGCCAGGCTTGCATCTGGCCTGGCCCCTGCCGGGGACCTGCTCCCTGAAATGTTGTTTCTTCTTTAGGATCCCACTCCTGGCTGGCTTTCAGCAGTAGCCTCAGGGTTTCTTCACTGCTTTGTTTTTTGTTTTTATTTCCCTCCTCTTTAGGTATTCTTCTTTGGCACACTCACAGAATGGTTGCATTTCTACAACAAGTGGTTCTACTGTTGTCTCTGGGTTGTGAATGGCTTGCTGCAGTCCACTGGTTGGCCCTGTGTGGTTGCCGTCATGGGCAATTGGTTCGGAAAAGCTGGGTAAGTTTTCTTCAGTGACTCACTTATCTGACCTGCTGAGTAGCAGATTGAGCTGAAAGTCTCAAACCAAAAAGGCCAACTGTTAGGTCAGAATTAAAGTTAAAGTTATGTGAGATGAAATATGCCCTACTTGTTACTATTATATCTTTCTTCTTTTTTCCTTCTCTCTGGAGCCACGGAACAGCTTGGTGTGAGCGCAATTGTGTGTGTTAAAGGCACAGGTTCAAAATTCAAAAGTCCCGTAGGGCAGAGTGGCTGAATTTGAATTTTAATGCCACTGGAAAACCTGTTTCTGTCTACTTACCACTGAAGAGACCTAATGGAAACTGACTCATTGTAGGTTCAACTCTGTCACTTTGGGGTATTGCAGATGAGCTCTAGCCATAGCTTGTAACCCTGTTGTTGCCAGCTCACCTCTGTTGTAACACAGGTGTTTCAGGATAGAGGTTCCTCGCTTATCTATTTGGTACCTGCAAGTTATTCTGTGTTTTAAGTGACCTTTGAGTCTCTTTGAAGTGGACTGGGAGAATGCTGTAACTTTATTCATAAGTTAAAGTTCACTCGAATGTTATATCTTTGTCTTGCTCCTAATGTCACCTCTCCCCGCACTGCCTTTTTCAAATTTTCTCCCCCTTCTGCAGGAGAGGTTTTGTGTTTGGACTCTGGAGTGCCTGTGCATCTGTGGGAAATATCCTTGGGGCGTTCCTTGCCTCCTGTGTTCTCAAATATGGCTATGAGGTAAGTATTGCTGTCTGGCTTGTAGCTAGGACTGCATGTCTGATTGGGTTGTGAGAGACTAGTTTCTTATCCTGTCTCTGAGAGCTAACAGGCTCAGAGTGTCCAGTTTCATCTTCCTGAATTCTGTGGTAGCAAGCAGTAGGCAGAATAGAAAGGGTATTCCTTTACTGACCCTTCCAAGTTGGGAGAAATGAGCCTGAGACTTCTCTGTAAATGGGACTGGTGTTATTGAAGAGCCCCAGTGTCATAGTATACCCTCTTCTGATTTGTGTGGCTTAAAGTGCTCTTCAGAGTCATCCATCACAGGTTCTCACTTAACTGAAATCACTGCTGCTGAATAGTGGCGAGGTTCTGAGAGGCAGGGAGGCATAGCTTCTATAACTGGGAGGAGGCCAGGCGCGTGCTACGTTGCTGTAATGCGACAGGCAGGCAATTGAATACAGGGAATGTAAGTGAACCAGCACATCTTACAGTGCGTGACCTATGAGGACAGGCTAACAGAGCTGAGCTTGTCACTCCGGAGATGAAGAGGCTTAGGGTACCAAATAGCAGCCTTCCAAAGCCTGTGAGAAGATTGCTGAAAAGTCAGAACGAGACTCTTTCCTGGGTTGCATGGTGAGAGAGCTAAAAAGCAGTGGGTATAAAGTGAAGCAGGGACAGTTCCAACTGGATGTTTGGAAAACTATTTCACTATGAAGTTAGTTAAGCACTGGAACAAGGGGCCAGAGCCTGGATGATCTGTCTTTGGAGGATTTCAAGACCTGATTGAACAAAGCCCTGAGCAACCTGGTCTGAACTTGGTGTTGACCCTTCTTTGAGCAGTCCCTTCCAATATAGCTGGATCTGTAGTTGTGTTGGGTGAGCTCCTTCCTCACTGCTGTCACCTCAGTACACTAAACCAGCTGTTTCAGTGTGGTCTTTCAGACTCGATAGAACCGAGTCTGTTCAGGAGATGCAGATATCACTTGTTTCCAAGTTTTATGGATGTAGTCTGCGTTGTGTGTGTAGCTGTGTTTACCCTCTGACAGGATTGGAATATAAAGAAACCCTCATTAGTCAGGGAAGCCTATGTAACTGGAATTGATTAAAAAAAATTGTATTTATTTATCTTCAGTATGCTTTCTTGGTGACTGCCTCAGTACAGTTTGCTGGAGGAGTCATTGTCTTCTTTGGGCTCCTGACATCACCAAAGGAAGTGGGTAAGTAGAAGAGGGCTGTAGCATTTCAGTCCCTTCATGGAAAGCAGATCTGCAGCTTTCCATGTAGTACTAAAAGTACTGCTTGTTCTGACAGCACTTATCCTCAGGGATCTTATAAAATGGTGTTGCACTTTAGCATATTTCATGGAGCAAATGCTTTACTCGCCAAAATCACACTAAATGCCACCGTGCATAATGTGTATAGGGTCTGGATATTTTAAAAAGCGAAATAAAACAACCTGCTCTAACATCTCCATTACGATGTGCCTAATTATCATTTTTTCCTCACCTGGAAAATCAGTATTTTTTAAAGAAAGAGTAGGCAAACTGATAACTGGCTATTGTAGGAGAAAACTATGGCAAGCCTTAACTGTGCAGTGGGAAGGGAAAGTACTTTTCATATGCAGATGTCCCACAGCCAGTTAAATAGCTCTCAGGTTGGATATGGTCCTTCTCTGAGAAGATGGTAGGCAAGCCAAAGTGTAACAGGAAAACGAACTTTTGGGCTTTGACAGGGCCGTGGAGGAGGTTTCCCAGCTGCCTGCAAAGGCTATAAAGTTGGTAGCACTAACGCTACCATAAAGAGTGCTCATAAGAGCACGCAGCAGCCCAGAAAGCGCAGTGCAGTTCCTAGGGTTTCCATTCCAGCAGAGGTGTTAACAGGCAGCAGCTGAGTAGTTGCTGGTACACTGAGCATCCATGCCCAAGGGAAGCGGTACCCAGGAGCCAGGTCCAAGGATCCCAACCACTAAATAAGTGGGGAAATGCACTAATTTGTTGTGTCTTCCAACTAATGGCCAGACACTCAGAACAGACAAAGCCGACGCCAGGATCAGACAGAGTACTTTCAAGAGCACTAGAAGACAAAGGGTAGAAACTGGCAACACTGCAGAACACCATCTAGAAGAGTTTCTAAGCCAAAGGAGGATGGAGGTATGGGAGAGCAAGGGAATTGCTGGAAGGGAGAATTGCTTAAAAGAGGCGAGCACAGCTTTAGAATGGGGAGAGGGTGAACGGGCTCTGGTCTGTTTTTCTTGTTGTTGCATATCCGTTTTAAAACTTAGGCCTCCCTGAGCTTGGAGCAGATGAAGACGACAGTGTGGAGGAAGATGCCAACAGACCTTTAATGGGCAATGATGATGCAGATGATGATGACCGGAATTACTCTATTCAAGCAACTGACACTGACAACCAGCCAAAGGCCATTGGCTTTTTCCAGGCTTGTTGCCTTCCGGGTGTAGTACTGGTGAGGACACAGATTCTTGAGTGAGATCTGACTTACGTTGTTAAACATAAAGCTGACTTTTTGTGTTGTCAGCATTTGTTGACATCATTGTTAACATGTTGACCATGTGTTGTAGTTGTTGACATCTGACTTCTTATGCTGTTAAAACCTTGGGGTTGGCACTGTCATCCTTGGGCGCATGGATTTTAATACTGTCTGGATATGTGGTTGCATGTTGTTCTTCCCATTGGACTCCTTCATTTAGTGCATGTAGTAAGCCAACTAAGGGCAGAGATTCTGCCCTTTTTGCTGCTGAATTTAGAAGTGAGGCCATGAACAAAGGTGGCTGTAGGATGCTTTCTTGGTAAGGTAGCTACACTGCCCTGAGGAACAGGATTCTCACTGCTAGCTGAGCATCACACAGACCTCTGTGGCACTGATATGGGGGTTTGGGTTTTTCTAATTGCCTTAAAGCAGAAAGCTGGCCTCAAAAGCCTTAATCAGCATGATGTAATGCAGTGAAGTAGGCAGGGTTTTTATAAACAACTGGAAACAAGGCCTGGTGATGCAGTTTCTACATATCCTCATCCTGTCCCTCATGTGAGAACCTGTACTTCTGCATTAGCAGTATTGCCCAATTCATGGATTTGGTTCAGCTGCAAAATTAACTCGCATTAAAAAACAATGTTAACTTTCTGTGTCAGTGGGCTGTGTGCCCTGTGAATACTAGAACCAGTACAAGAAAGGGGGCAGGATGGCTGGTTCAGTAATACAGTGTGAACTCTCTGGATTTGATCATGAAGCAGAATTACTGAATGGACAGTATTGTCAGGTACCCACAGTTCTCTTTTTAAGACCCTGGTTGAGGGATGGCAAAGGAAAGTATACCCATCTTGAGTTCTTTCCTAATATGGGTAAATGCCATATAAACTATAGCTCGGTTCTGGTGGTCCTAAGAATGGGCTGATGTACAAAGAACCTTTAAGCAAAATTTTCTAGTGGTGGAGGCTTCCTCAGTTGATGTGTGACTTTTTTCATTGGCCAGAACATAAGGAGGTATATACAACTGATGTTGCTGTTTCTTCTGAGGATGTTCTGTGCATTAACCCAGCAACATGAACACCTCCGAGTCTGAGTTTTATCTGGTGTCAGATCAGTGCCCAGCCAAACCAGGACACTATGTCAGATCAGTGAGAGACCAAATACTGAGAGAACCTCCAAAGCCTTGTCAAGATTCTACAAAGACTTTATTTGACATATTTTTTCTGTAGTTCCTCTCTTTTCCTGCTGAGTGATATGGTGGAAGAGTTTTAGTACAGACAGCTTTCCCCTGAGCCCTCTGTATTCCTGGGTTCCCTTTGATGTTCAGCATTAAGCTTTCATAATGCTGCTTTCTTACGTGAAATGCAGAAGCACTTCCTTCTGAAAGCTTTAGCTGGGTACGGAGCTTTGTGGGAAGAAGCAGAAATGCTGTTTGCATTTCTCAAGTACTAACTGCTTGCTGGCCCTCTTTTTTGTCCCAGTACTCTTTGGCCTATGCCTGCTTGAAACTGGTGAATTACTCATTCTTCTTCTGGCTGCCCTTCTACCTCAGCAACAACTTTGGATGGAAAGAAGCAGAAGCTGACCAGCTCTCGATCTGGTATGATGTGGGAGGAATAATAGGTGAGTGAGCAAGTGAATGACATCTTCCTGCAGTTGCCCTGCTAGTGTTTGAAAATGAAAGACAACGATTGCAGCTCAGAGCAGTCATGTTCAGTGGGATCTAGTTGTTTACTGAATATATGAAAAGTCTAGTTATGTATGTAGCTGCTTGGCTGTGTTTTTTTCTAAAACACAGAGTATGTGAACCCCCTAAAGAGTTTACGTAGAATTTAAAGGGTACTGTCATATTCTTGGACATTACCCTCAGTGGGCATTTTTTTTACTCGCTAGGACTTCTAGAAAAGTGCTGTGTACAAAATGGTGTCCCTGCTCCTTGCTGCTTCCTTTTTGACAGGTACCCTTGAGGGAGAGTTTAGATCTGGACTTACTGGGTACTGTACTGTGCCTTCTGTCCTGTATTTTTAAGAACAGACTCAGCACAGATCTCAGCAGAGCAGGCACAACTGTGTTATGTTCAGAAATAAAATGTAATTGCACTTGTTTCTGCTGGCTGAAAAATCTGACCCTGTTCCTCCAGAATAAAGAACATATTGTATATGTGTTTAGACTTCCACTCTCCTGTGCTCAGTTTCTTGCTTTATTACCTTGTCCAGTTAGCTTTCCTAGAATAGACATCCTTGTTTTGGTCTGTTCAGGGTCATTTTTTCTGCCTCTGTGGCCTTTTCTTTGTTAGGCCTTCTCAACATTCTAGTTTTTACCAACAGAGCAGTTCTTACAGAGGTAGCAATGATACATAAGGTGATTTTTATCACCTATCGACACTTGTTGCAATTAGTTGCACCTACCCTATGTGGGTGAGACAACAGGGAATGTGAGGACCCTGTGTGCTAATGCTTTCCCTGTGGAAAAGAACTGCCTTTTTCTACACTTAAAGAAGCCAGCCACAATGTTAAGCTTGCTTACATCCAGAGTTGTGGTGATCCTAGAGCTGTGATGGTCCTATAGGGGAAGGAAAAGGAAAGCAGGAGCATTGGCTAGTTGTGTGCCAGAAAAAAAAAAGTAATAAATTCCTGGGAAAGCAGTATGAGTAATTTTTCCTGCTCTATCTGAGCCACTTGAGTTTACTGTTGTCTCTGTGTCTGGGGCAGTAAGGGCAGGACACTTAGTTTTCAGGATTTTAGAGAGAATGCGTATTGATGAGACGGCAAGAGGCTACTGCACTCAGTGAAACAAGTTTTGTTCAAAGTGTTAGCATCCTGAGCCTGACAATGATTTATTGTTTTGCAGGTGGGACTATCCAGGGCTTGATTTCTGATGTGCTACAGAAGAGAGCCCCAGTGCTAGCAACTAGCCTGCTCTTTGCTGTAGGCTCTCTTTTTGGATACAGCCGTGAGTATGCTTGTGCTGCACAGTGGTAAGAGGTTCGTTCGGTACTTCTTAGAGAGAACCAGAGCACAGCCTTTTCTAATTATATTTTCTGGTCTTGAAACTGCTTCTGGATCAGGATTGCGCCTTTTGGTCTGTTTTGCCTGAAGTGTGGCACTGCACAGAAAGAAATCTGTTCTCTGGTTAATGAGGTGGAAAAGAATTAGCTGAGTGGTTGGATTTCCCTGTACTGGTGAGTTACGGTAC
This sequence comes from Leptodon cayanensis, assembly GCA_027564655.1. Taxonomy (NCBI): domain Eukaryota; kingdom Metazoa; phylum Chordata; class Aves; order Accipitriformes; family Accipitridae; genus Leptodon; species Leptodon cayanensis. The sequence continues at coordinate 20,905,275 of JANXJC010000023.1, forward strand.
TGATCCTTCTCCAGTGTCAGTGAGATTTTTGGCATTGTCATTGTATCAACACCACAACTGGCAGAGCAGGAAATCTCGGGTGCATCCCTCCCTAGCAAGAGGAAAGAGAATGTGGGGACAGATCTGTGCTGGAGTATATATACACTACAAAGAGGCAGAAGCTCTTAGACTTCACCACTTAGAGAAGCCTAAGTGGTGAAATTGAAGAGTTCCTGCCTGTTTTATAATAGATACAGTTCTCGGTGACTGGTTATTGAAAGGAGTCTGTCAGGAAAACTCAGTAGAAGGAGATAGGCAGATCTCATTTCTATGAAATGTCTGTGAAGCTCTTCTAAGGGTAACGGTTTTCTGTCTTCAGACGTGGTGTCCTGTGGTACCACAGTGCTTTAACTCACTGTGATGTCATTTCACTTCTCTGTGTCTTCCTCCAAAACGAGATGGTGATACAGACTGGCTCTTGTAGAGCACTTTGAGATCTGTGGACAGAAATCACTGCCTGAACTGGACACAAATAGTAAAGTGAGCCTTTCAGAAGCACACTGGCTTACTCAGATGGTCTCAAAATAAGTCAATAAGGTATAATCATTACATAGCAAGGATTGGGTTTGTTGGAGTTCGGTGGAGTTTTGGAGGCTCTTGTGTGAACTCATTACTTTCAAAAGTGTATTGGAAGCAAATATAAAATTATTGCTGATGAAGTTTGGAGTTTGTTCTAGACAGCAGAGCAGCCAGAGGTCCAAATGTCTTGTGCTTAACTCTGTCCAGCCAGATATAGAAGGCTCAGACAGGCGATACAAAGTTACTGCAGTGTGATAATTAAATTCCATCAGCCAAACCAGGCAACCTTTTCATGCTCATGGTGTGTTGCGCATAAGAGTAGTAATGGCCTGAGAATATGTGAAGAGGGCTGCAACTTGCCTTACACATGGCAACTTGACCATGTGTGAGCCCCAAGTTGAAGCAGTGAGTAAGGAATTCAGGTGTTGCCTGGGAGTGAGGTATCGGGGAAAACAGTGTCTGAAAAGCACTGAGAAACTGTAGTGGAAAACCAGCTGCATGTACACAGTATAATGCTGTTATTGGAAGGGCAAGCAGAACCTGTAGGTACCCAAGCGTGGCTTTGTAAGGTGGACTGAGGATATGGAGTTTTGCATTTTTTACTTTGTGGCGTAGCATTGTTTAGGCAGTTGCTGGCTTACTACCTCTGGATCTAATCTCTGTATTTTAAAAAAGATTTTGGAAAATTCAGAACGAGTGGAAGGGTGATTCAAGTGTTGAATACTTTATGGTGGGAGAGATTGAGTTAAGTCTAACTTCCCCAGGGCGACAGAGGGAGGATTCTCTTACTATTCAAATGGACTCTCAAGGAGGGTAAATGCCATCAAAAGAGGCATAACAAGGGCTGGAACCCAGAGCCAGGCAAATCTGGTATCGAAATAGGGCAGAAAATTTTAATGGTAAAGGTGACTTTTCTACTGTAAATTGCTGTCAGGAGACTTCTGGGTCTTTAGTCTCTAAATGCCTTTGCAGTGAGATTAATCTCTTTAGAAGTCTGTAGTCAAATAGAAGTTATTGTTCTCACTATGTAGCTAATTGAACAGGAAGTTCAAACTGGATGTTTGCGTGCTTCTTTCTGATCCTTTCTCAAGTTCATTTGTTTTATTTACACTTATCTGGTCTTTCTCTTGCAGGTTCTCCAAACAGTAAACCTATCAATGCTGTGATCATGGCAATTACAGGTATCTTATCAAATGCCACTGCTATGCTAGTAGACATATATATACCTTGCAGAAAAATCAGTAACACCAGCCTCAGGTGGTGGTAATGCATTTGTGTGTGCTGCCATCTGTGCTGGTTTTGCAGAAAGAGTAAAAGCTGGGGCCCAAGTTCTGTTACTTTTGGAATACAGCTGTAGGAAAACTGCCTTACAGGGGGAGGTATAGAATAATGGCTTGGAACTAAAGGGGTCTGCCTTGGCTCAGTATGATGAGGACAGATTTATGCCCAAATACCTACCAGCTATCTGGTATCTGAGGAGGTGTATATATGGCAAAGTCATGAGCTGCAGCTCAAATTTGAGGGTGTTTATCAGAACCACAAATGCCTTATGTGCAGTGAGAGGTCACAAGCTTTGTGTGCTACCAGCCATACTATGTTGTGTTATGGAATTAAGATTAGCCTGCATGAATAGAGCCTTTCTTTTCAAACACTCCTACTACAGAACTCTGTCCTGTCGCGTTTTTTTCCCCCTTCCATCTCTTTCACCAATCCCTGGAGACTGAGGCAGTAGCATGGGGGTATACTACTCCAAAGTAGAAATGTTTCTAAATCTACTTCGTCTTGAGGGTTTGTATATGCGTGCTGTTCAAAAGTAGCTTTCTCTATGCAGTTTGGTGTGTCCTGACTCTTCTTGCAGAGTGTGCCACAGCTAATTGCCTCATTTTTGCTGTTGGATGAAAATGTGCTTGTTGGCAATTTTTGTGTGCATACTTCAGGTATGCTATGACTGTATGCTTCAGCTGTGAGGGTACACTTCTACCTACAATTAGTCTGTGATCATTGTCCCTAGACTTAATCCTTTTCCTGAGCTTTGCATGGTAGAAAATCTGTGTTTTGAAGATGTTCTCTTGAGAGTCTATCCTCATGCTTGTTTTGCACCAAGGCTGTTTTCTTGGCACTTGTAGGATTTTTCATCGGAGGCCCTTCTAACATGATCAGTTCTGCAATTTCTGCTGACCTGGGGCGCCAGGATCTGGTGAAAGGCAGCAGTGAGGCTCTGGCAACAGTCACGGGAATTGTGGATGGAACTGGCAGTGTTGGTGCAGCAGTGGGACAGGTGAGGCTACCAAAGGAAAATAGAGATCTGGGGAGTGAGGCAGAGTCTGTTGTGGTTAGAGATGTTAGCTCATTACTCAATCCAAAGTTGCATGGAGAAAGAGAGGGTTGGGTTTTGGGTTTTATTTATTAATTTAAGAAAGAATCAAGGGAACATGTGTGTTTTTAAGCACCCAGTGGAAGCAATTTGATTAAGAACTAAACCAAGTATTCATAGTGCTAATGTTATGGCACTTTCATAGTTCAAATGAATTTTAGAGACTTTCATATCCTGAACTCCAAAAAGCAAGTAAAGGTCAGCTTCGCAAAGAGTGAAAAGAAAATATTTTGAAGTTTGTTTGGGATTTTTTTGTTCAAAGGTAATAGCAAAACCTTTGCTTACAGCAAAGTTTACCTGTATAGCTGAGTAAAATTGGAATACCTGTTATGAATGTTACAGTGTTTATAAAGTAATTTAAAATTTGCTCTTATTTGTGGTTCCCCTTTTTATCTACGGTTGTCTTTTACACCTTGTAAACCCAGCACCACTTGCTTCCATAGTCCTTACAGTATGCTGCCAGAGGTCTGAAGGCTAGACTGTTGCAGAAAAGGAAGCTGACAGTGTGCCCACTGGGGACATTCTTTCTTCTCAAATACAAGCGTTAACTATGTGGAAGAACACAGTGGTGCTTTGGGGAGGGGAGGATTTAGTAGAAAGATTGGAGCTAGCTAGTTCTATTCCAGGCATCCTGATACCAACGATGTAGGCAAGGCCTAGAAGTTTCTTTTCTGGAAGGGGATTTGGGTTTGTACTTGGCATTGATTGCCTGATAAATAAAATTGTTCAGTCTCTATTTCGTAGGAAAGATGCCATTTAGCTCCATTAAACATGGAAAATTACGAGTGCTTTGTGGACATCTTAAAGTGCACTGTTACACTCAATGTTCTTCTTGCGTTGTCTCCAGTGTTTCTGTCTTCCCCCACACATACCATTCAAACTTACGTCATCATAAAAACTGGGTCTTTAGTTCGGAAAAATTCCACCTGCCTCCAATTCTAACATTGCATTTATTTCAACAGAGACAACCATGATGTCATTCTGGGGGTGTGTGAATAACAGCAAATGCACAATGAACATGTTAGAAATTCAGATCCTGTCTTGTGCTAATATACCCAGTAGTGAAGAAGGGAGGCCCTTGTACAGCATCTGAATATAAATCTGCTAATATGGAATACATTTTCTTTTGTAGCCTGTGTAGTCTTTTGAACTAGGATGCAGTTCAGAACAGACTGTAGTCTCAAGTGTCTTGCCTACGATGAAGGGTTAAGTAGTTAGTGGTTGCACAGCTCTTGAAAATGCGTCCTGTGTAATTTATAAGCCATTCTAGAGCTTTTAGTTCTTCTGAGAGTACTTACATCCACTTATGTCCCAGTGTTCTGTGCAAAAACCTTGTGTTCAGTGGAGTCAATTTGTCACCCTTTGAAACTGTAGTTCAGTTCTGTCTTTATGCTGCTATGAGTTACTGTAAAGCTTCAGAATGGTATCTCCGCTTTGCTGAGACTGTGGGTTTTACACAGAAAGGCTGCTGTCCTGAGTCATCTCGTCTGACAGGAAAAGATCAGCTGGAAGGTTTTGTATGAAGCTCTATATGGAGTGTTAACAGCCCACAAATTCTAGAAAATGAAAGAGTAATGCCTGAAAGTCATGCTTATCTTCCCAGTGTGAATAATTTTTTCCCCCTTTCTTTTTAGTATCTAGTGTCTTTGATCCAGGAGAATCTGGGATGGATGTGGGTTTTCTATTTCTTTATTCTAATGGTAAGAAATCTCCTTTTTAAAAATTCTTTGTCAAAGTTCAATTTGCAATAGAAAGTTTTTGTGAGAACCTGAAAATTGTGACTTAGACATGCAATCTATTTCTGCAGCAGCTGCAAACTCTGATGCTGTTCTTAAAATGGTCTATGGTATGCCTTTGCCTCAGGGCGTCTAAATCAATTAGGTTCATTTTGGATCCTTCAAAGTCATGTTGGCCAACAGGAACTGAGATTGTGGCAGGGGCACAAAAATACTTGCCTTAAAATAACTGTATGCATTTCCTAAAGCTCACACCACCTGACTGACTTCCAAGGCAGGACTTTTTCCTCCTTCATGTCCATGATACATACTTCCTAATATTTAAGTTAAGCTGCTTTTTTGTTAGCCCTTGAAGATTAACGGAAGGAGTGATAAGGATCTTGAAACTAAAATGAAAATGCCTTGCCCTGGTACCCTGCTGGTGGAGAAGACCATTCAGGCCCTGATCTCCTCAGCATTGCCACAGTGGTGAATGCTATACAATTCACCCGTTCTTCCCTGCTGCAAGTACCAGGAATTGTCTTTGCATCTGTGCTGACAAGGGAAAAGGCCGCTTTGCTAAGCAGCAGAGGTGGCCAGGAGGAAGGCCACTGAGGAGGTGAAGACTTCATCTTTATAAAGAGAAGATCACGAGCTTTCCTGCAAGCTCAGTCCTTCCATCTGCTGTGCCACTTTGTCATTGCTTCTCTTAGCCTGTATCTTTCTGGGAAGGCCTTGAATGTACGTTGGACCTTAGGATGGCTGCAGCTATGGTTGCTCAATGCTAATTGTCTTGGATGTGCTTCTTTTCACAGACGAGTTCAACAATCCTGTTCATTTCACCATTAATAGTGAGGGAGATCAAATTGCTTCTGCATGAGCGGCGCCTGCGAATGCTGGCTGAGTGACTTCTGCTTGCCTCTGGAGGGACAGTTGTATGGACCGGACAGCTGGGACACCAATCAAAAGTCTAGGAGAATTGTTTCTTACATCCTCCAGGTTTGGACTAATTCAAAATAGCTTGCTTGATCTGCCTTTGGCAAACTCAATAGTGAAGTACCAAATACCCGTCCTGAGACCACCCACATCATGGAGCTGCTGACCTAAGCTAGACAATCCATGGGACTGGCGGATTGTCCCAGCCTACCAGACTCTTCCACGTCAGCAGTCACACTAGGGTCTTCGGTTGGGTGGTCTCACTGCTATACCTGTTCTTATTTATTTCTGGATGTCCTGACCAAAGGTCGACTGTTTAAAACTGACAGTGGCGAGGCTGTCTTGCAATGAATTTTGATGCTCTGTTGTGCCGGTGAAATCATACAGTGCATTTCATGGGTAGTCTAAATTTACGATCACTTTAGCTTTTAGAAAGGGCAAAAATAATTATTTGGAATTTGCGCTGTCCAATTTTTTAAAAAATGTTGTTGCTAAATCTCTACACAGACAGACCTCTGCTATCTCTAGCTATTAACTGTCACATATTCCAGTAGATTCACATGGAGAAGTTACCTCCATATTTGTTTTTAGCATTTTTTAATAATAATAATAATATTACTAATCTCTGGGAAATGAGATTTCAGTTTTTAACTATTTAAGCAGACAAATAGTGTGCAATATTTTACTGTGATCTCTGAGAATAAGCCTTAATAGATCCTTTCTGTCTAAAGGATGCTTGAATGGCTTTGGAGATCAGTAATGGGACACAAATACTTTCACTACTGTTTTGTTATTTGAACTCTGATCAATACTGACCAAAATGGAACTGTCAGGTGACCCTCTGAAGGAAGCTGGTGTCACTGATTTCATACTCATTGGGCAATTGCTCGTCTCCAGCAAAGGAGAACCAGAATGGAATTAAAGGCATTTAAGGGACCTGGCTGCTCTCAGACACGGGCTTCCAGACAGGGACTGAAACGTACTTGTGAAATAGCATCAATGAGCAAGTGCTGCTGTCTTCCCCCGTGCTCCTCTGCCTATGGCTGCGTAGGGAACCTCAAGCTCCAGGGTTTTAAAGCTTGAGTTGTATCTTGAAGAGAAAGGTAGATGCAAGTCAGCACTAAAAGCATGTGACTGCACTTAGTATGGTGGTATTTGAGTATTTTGCAGTACCGCAGTAAGCAGGGTGACCGACTGACACTGCTAACATTTGTTGGTGATGTTAATGGATCATTGAGTAACTTCTCAACAAATTGTTTTCTGCTTATGCCTTGGGATGTTTCATTGTAATAGGTATGTGTTAACCAGTAGAACTTCTGATCAAACACTCAGTCTAACTAAGCAGTGATGCCTGGATGGGGGTGGGGACAGCAAAATTCTTGGAGCAAAATTCTGAAAATTTGAAACTTTTTAAATGGGAAAAGTTGCCTTTTTAAAATGTAGAGTGATTTTATTTTTTTTTTTAAATTTATGAATGTCAATTTTTAGTCAAGTGTTGATTGTAATGAGTGGAACATTATTAGTGCCTTACGGTTTTACTGTATTGAACGGTTGCTTGGTGATTGCTGCTTCTGCAGTGACGGCTCTGTGCACAGCTTTGCTTACTGTGAAACTCAGTTGCTCCATTTTATACTTTTTTTGAGTCTCTCTCTTTCTTGGTGGAGGTGATTCTTGCATTTTTTGCTAACCCTTGAAAAATTTCAGTGCTTGGGAAAATGATGCCATTAAGCTGATGAGGGACCTGAATCCTGTTCTTGTCTCTTCTCATTCCCATTCCAATTTTTGCCTCTATAATTAGAGCAGGAGGCTGAGAATCTATCATCCTGTTCTCAGAAGTATGCCCTGGGGTTAGTGTTCACATCCCAAGCTACTCATTAGCCCCTGTACAAATAGAATCAAACCTCCCTGAAATTTAGTTCTAAAGTTGATGGCGGCACAGTTTGCCCCAGCCACGGTGTCTGAGAATCTGTGGTTTCAAATTCCAACCTGGATGAGCTTTTTGGCCGGCCGTCTGGGCGCTAGATAAGCTTCTGATGAAAGGTAGGGTGGGAGAGGGATGCTGCCGGGGTTGGGGGGAGGAGAGGCAGGCCCCTGTAACAAATGGTTTCCTGTGAACAGTTCTGTCCCCTCTGGAGAAGTGTCAGATGTGTTGTGAGCTCTGCAAGCACAAGCTGCCCAGCAGCTCGCATGTGAGTGTGCGGCGGCGCTTTGAGGCCACCCTCAATTAGCTAGGCATGCCTATGACTTCAGGATTGTTTTGTTGTTGTTGTCCTGGGTTTTTGGTTCTGTGTATTTCCTCAGGGTGCTCAGATGGAGAAAGGTTTTCAATCTGATCATGTCCAAACTGATCTCACATGAATAAACTTACTTTGACTTGATCTGGGCTAATTCTTCCGTGTGCTTTATTCCACTCTTCTCAATATGGTTCTGCTGAGCGTGCTTCTCTTCCTCCTCATTATAGGCCTAGCTCTAACAGCTGCTTTTCACTCAGCTGCTGTGAAGACCAGAGCCTTGACTAACACTGAAACCAAAAACCTCATCCCAACCTAAACGGGGGTCATGTCCCACATGCTGCGGTTTGGCACTCTTCCTGATCAGTCTCGTGAGAAGCTTTGTGAGAGTCCCCCAACAGAGCTGCCCGTAAAGGTGTAATTAACGGTCTTAAATAAAGAAGCCAGAACATATACTTGGTTTTATTTATTTATTTGTTGATCTGCATGAAGTCAGGTGTTCTTCCCTTGAAATGAAGTGTGCCATGTGGCTGCTGGCCCTGCTGTGCCTTCTCTCCTGTGGCTTGTTTCTTTAGACATAAATCCACACCTATGCTTAGCTGTGTTTAAATGGGCACAGTGGGGAACTTTGTAATTGTGTTTGTGTTTTATAGTTTACCATAAATTCAGAGTTGAGCACAATACTGGATTGCTGGAGAAACCCCATGCCTGCACATTCTGGTCCCTCAACTCCAAGTAGTTTGGTGGTGCTATGATGCTATTCCACAAGAAAAGTAACACTTCATATTTTTACCACTTTTCTGTCACTTTTTTTTTTTTTTCCCCCTACACAGGAGGAACTTTCCATCCTACTCTAGAAGTACTTTAAGGAGTAGAGGTTTGCTCGAGTATCTATTTGAACATGCTGATAGTAGCAGTCCCCATCACCACGGCTGCAACTGCAATCTCCAAGCAGAAGTGTAGGAATTACTTAACTTCAGAGCGCAAAGGAAGCACATTAGGAACTGATCTCTGGGCGTTTGGTTGTAGCCCATGGTGTGACAGACTCGCTGACCAAACTGGTTATGAAAGAAAAGGCGTGCTTCAGCCCCCTAATGCTTTCGCATCTCAGGGGAGGTCCTTGCAATAGGTGCCCTACAGGCAATGCTGTAGGTGCAGGTTTTCTCAGAGGTCTGGTACAGAAGTCTGCCTGGCAGCAGTTATCACAGTGCTCTCCAAATGGGGAAGAATTGGGCTTCTGCTTGGAGTGCTGGGCAGCCTTAGGGAGCACGTGAGTTTCTTGTCCTCACCAAATGCAGAAGAGCAGCTTTCTCTTCTGCAGGGAAGTGGGAGGAGAAGCAGCAGCAGGTTTTAAGAGTTATTGTTTTCTCTCTGAGATAGAAAGTATCTATTTCAAGACAGTCCCACAGATCTCACCAGTAAAAGCACTAGCTGTTCAGGGATGTCTCAGACACACCACTGATCAGTTACTCTTGTGTAATTTTGCCCTCTACCCAGCAGTGGCCAAGTGCTCTGCCAAACTGATTTGCAATTTCTCCCCCCCCCCACTTCTTTTCTAACTGAGAGTGCCTACGGGGATGTTTTGGGTTCTGTATTGCAAAAGTTTTCTAAGGCACAGCATGCCCACCTTCCTACATCTTTGTCAAGCCTTATCTAATCCTTTTAGTAAACAGCCTACTGTTCTTTGAAGGCTGTAAATACAAGCTCTTAGACCGTTTTGTGGGGTTGGATCGGGGCGGGGTGTGTGTGTGTGTGTGGGGGGGGGTGTGTTACTTACAGGCCCATGAAAGCATCTTTGTTCTATTAAAGCCTTTCCTAAACGAGAGTTGCTTAGATGAATTTTTACAGTAATGCAAAGAAGAATTTAGGCAATTGCTGTGAACGTTCCCTTTGGTTCTCCTGCACTGGTGATTATGTTTGTGTACATTTGGATCCCAGGACGTTCTCCTGGAATATCTCCTTTGACCACCTCTGCAACAGAGTGCAGGTATCTATGAAAACAAATGTGATGGGCAAATCAGAAGGTACTCCTGGAGCACAGGAGCAGAGAGCAAGTTTTGTGGCTCTCTTGTTAGGTTTAAGATAATTGCCAGGAGAAGGAAGATTTCTGCTGAGATTACAGAAGCCCAGGTAAACTATTTGGGGACAACCTCTCTTGTTTCACAATAGTTTTTAAAGCAGCAGATGGCAGTTGATGGACCTCTAGGTGTATTGGTGAAGTCTGCGTTCTCGCTCAGTTGCGAAGGCTAGGAAATCCGTACACCACTGCCTCTTGTCCTTGTGGGCCACAAAAGAAAGAATATAATCCAGAGCGTACCAGTGGAATGACAGCAGATAAGGATGAGATTTCCTACATGTGCTATTTAAATCTACTTTCCTTATAACGTAGTAAGCAAAGTACTGGGGATTTGGGATGGGTTGATTTCTCTGGGCTCCTGGATTCCAACACAAGCTCAGAGAACTCCTACACCTGGAGACCTACATCCTCACTCTTCCCATTTGTCAGGTGGGACCAGTTTCTAGAACTCACTCATCTGCTCTGGGGTACACGGCAGAGAAAAGCAATGCAGGGCTGGCCAAAGCTGGTGGTGTTTGCCTGCAGTGAGTGCCAAAGATGACAAAGCAATTGAGTAACAGCTGACTGTGCTACTCAGCCAGAAGGATGGGGTATCTGAGAGGCAGTTTCGTCAGGACTGGCTCAACTATCCATTCACCTCTTCTTTAGCCTCCTTGCCCTCTGCTGTAACACTTGCATCCTTCCGGGAATATGAATGTTTCATTTCTTCCAGTCAGAAGCAGGTTCATCCCAAGACTGCTTATCAAGGCACAGCAACAAGTAGGACGGGCAGCAACAGGCGCCTGCGGTTCCTGCTGTCGAACGCAAAGGAGCTGTTACGCAAGGAGAGACGCAAAGGTAGGAGCCCTGCCTGCAATAGCAGGCGTGCATCAACACTGCACCAGCACGAGTGATTTCTGGATTAGTGCACACCTCCAAACGGCACGTGAGCGTGTGTGCAGGGCTGGTAGAGTCTCTGCTGGAGGTGGCTTTTCGCTGCTTAGCTTTGTTTCTGTGCGCATCTGCGATGCTGTTGGGGGCTACTGGAGCTCCCAGGCCTGTTTTTAAACACTGTCCTGGCCCTGTGTGCTCAGGGAGTATCAGAACTGGGTTCCCTGAGGGAAGGAGGAAGGTGTTGGGGAAACACGGAGCCATGGCCCCAGCAGCTGCGTGCCACTCTGGTTCTGAGGGAATCTGGCCTTTGCTCCCAGATGGCGAAATCCAGATTGCTTTACGTGCCTCGTTCTGCTGTACTTTGCTACTTGCTTTGGCTGCTATTTTGCTATCAGTTGGATGAGGATCTCTGGTGTCTTCTGCAACTTCGTTGACTGCAGTTTTCTCAGCTGCCTTCACTTCTTACACAGGAAGGGAGCAGGGAGTTGTTTTGGAGGGTTTATCATAAGGCAAGGACTTGGTTTGCCTGACTTGCTCTTTTCTTCCACTGTTTCACCTCAGTTTACCTTTTCAGCCTCAAATGTGCAGGGCCAGATTCCTCCCTCTTCTGTCCCCAGTCTGTTTTCTTTGCTCTAGCCTTTGTGGTAGCTTGTCTCCAGGACTAGAAAAGGAGCCAGTATTTTCTGTGCTAACAAAGTGAGCATTGTAATGCAGTTGCAGAGTGGGTGGATGTGATTGCCGACAGACGTATTCCTTCTGCTAGGGTGTGGATTAAAGCTCAAGGTGACTTTGTTCCTGCATAAATTCACTAACTTTCCCCGGGGAACTGAAGGGGCAGGGTTGGGAGGGGAGAAGTATGATAAATGAAAGTGTCGGAAGGAAATACTCTTATATAGCACGCACTACCAAAGCATAAATGCGTGCTCTGTGAGGAACTTTCAACATAGCTTAAGGTAGCACTCCGTGGATTGAAAAACCCAGGGTGATGTTTAGCTGAGAAGTTGAGCGCGGGCTCTCTGCAGGCTGCTCTCCCAGTGTAATTGCCTGGGTAAGTGGATTAGCGAGCAGCAGCGTGGCTTGTTTGGGGTTAGGCAGGCTCTGAGGGCACTGTTCCTCACAAGAGGGTGAGATGGAGGCAGGCAGCCTTTGCTGCTCTCTACCAGTCAGACCTGTTCGACACTGAAAGCTGTGGCAGACGGTTGGGTTGTCATCGCGTGGGCTCACTGGGAAGGGTCCCATGGAAACAGTTCCTTTCAGAGCTATCACTTGTCCTTATCTGCCACGAGGTGGGTATGGTGACAGCAAATCACATCTTGGGACACTTCTTCTCTGCCTACGTTGCCATGGGAATCGGCGTCTTCTGCAGCTTTGTCTTCTGTGAAAAAAGAGAAGTATTGTTACCTCCCCTGGCTTACCCACCCAAACGTGCCAAGGATGAGGGGGTTGTGGTCAGCCACATCGTCCTGAAGCAAAACATTTGTGTCAGGGACAGGGCTGCCAGGTTGCTTGTCTTAAAACCTCATCCAGCCAGGCATGTCCCTCTGCAGTAGTTAACCACATCTACATTATGGGGTGGTGATGCAGAGCACGAAGCGGTGAGGCACGCTGGCCCAGGCAGCCCTGCTCTCCTCGCCCTGGGTGTTGGACACAGACCTATCTGACCTTGCCAGCGTAACCGGGCTGGGACCTGCCCTTGCACCCGCTTCACGGTTTGGTGGAAGAATCTGGGTCACGCAGACATCTCTCATGCCAAAACATGATGTCGCTTCAAAAATCTGGCACGGCCCAGGGCTTCGAATGCCCATCCAGTAGGGACTCAGGTGGGGTCCCCTGCTTTTTGGGGGGGGCTGCAGCAGGGGGCTGAGGTACACCAGGTTCATGGGGAGAGGTGCCGTGTTTCGTCTCCCTCCCCGGGTGACCGAGCAGCCCCCGGCAGGGATGCGGGAGCCGCGTGCCCGGTCCCTCACAACCAGGAGGCAAAGGGACCCAAGGAGTTCCCGGGAGCGGGAGCCCGGTTGGGATCCTAACCCAGGATCTGCATGTCTCCTGTGCTTCAGCTCACGGCCAAGCCCTGTCGAGTGTGGTAGGGAGAGAAGGGAAACTGCGTTTAAAAAGCAAGCCTTAACTCTTAGGGGAAACTGTCCGGTCCCTGGAATTTTCCATGCTGTACGGGGAGCCAAGGCTCTCGCTCTGAACTATCCTGAGGAGGTAACGAGAAATTAGCTCGGTTCGGAGAGCTCCCCGCCTTTGTACCGTACGCCTCATTCCTTCCTCCCAGCCCTCGCTTGTGTCATTTCTTGAGATCGTAACTGATCTCTATTTTAGTTACACTTCTCGAGTGGATTCCGATACAGAATTAAGAGATATTTATCTGCCCAAAACTCCTACGAAATAAAGAAGTGGTGTTATTTCCACAGTACGAATGAGGAACTGAGTCAGCGGGAGGCTAAATGACACATCTGAGGTTACCTAAGAGTGCCGAGCGCTGCTGGGAACCGAATCTGGCAGTTCCTCTCCCCGCTGCCAGAGCCCTCGCCCTCCGCGGCGCTGGACGTGGGGCATCGCCCCGCTCTGCCCCCGGCCGTTCCTCTCAGCCTGTGCCCTCGGACTCTGAAACGAGCCATAAATGCAGTCAGCCACTTTCAAGGGGAAAGAGCGATTTATCTCAAGCCCTAAGCTTTTGGCACTGGCACTAAAAGTAGAAGTTGGACCGGTGTGTGTAAATAACCCCACAGTTACAGTCCAGCGCTTTTGCTTAGACTTTGGTGTTTGTGGTGCCACCTTCTCCCGGGGAAGCAGCTGTGATGCCTCCAACTGACAAAAGGTTCATATTTGCGCTGAAGTTGACATGGGTTTTGCAGCTAAAAATACTGCACGCTTTCAAACTGTGCTGCTTCATGCTGTGCAAAGAGTCTTCTTGATGATCAGTCATTCAAGTTAGTAGCGGCTAAATGTAGATATACAGATGAGAAACGTGGAATTCTGGAGCAGCAGGAGAAAAAAGGGCATAGCAGTTTAGCCTGGGATGGAAGTAAAACACACAATTCACTCTCAAAAATGTGTGCAAGTGCTTTATTTTTAAATATAAAAAACTTCTATGTAATAAGCTGTTGTAAATGAGTCATTCAAAAAATGAAGGAAGTTTCACTTTCTCATCTAATAGATGCGTGTTTCTGTGTTTACCCTTTTGCATATGTATGAGTACATACACATGTATAAATACATGAAATGCTCACATTGTTGTAGCTTGAACAGTTTTTCCATATTTCTCCCTCTTCAGGTGGTGGTGTTTAGTCTTCAAGGATATTCATCACAAAATCCACTTTAACTCGTGCACTACTAATTTAACAGAAAGGGGCTCGAAGCCGTTTTCGTTGCCCTTGACGTCTGTCTGCGAAAGGGCCTTCTTGGAAGTTGTCAAGAATATTGAAATAAAACAACAGGATAAAAACAATGAATAACAGAGGGTAGGCAACTAATGACTCACCACGAAATACCGTCAGTGGAAAATGCTGAGCTCCAACCCAGCTCGGTCTGGCTACCTATGCATCATTGCCGAGTTCTTCGAAATGTGCCACTACAAACGGCTGATGCAGCCAGCTAACCTCGGCGAAATGGTACGACTTCAAAGCTCTGGGAATAATAAAAGCCGTGTCTGCCACTGTCTGCTTACTCACCCTTGAAACAAGCTGGTATGAAAGCAGCAGAGAGCAATTTAGGCTCACAAACAAACTGACTCGCAGGCTGTGATGTGTTAGAAATTAGTCATGTTTCGGTTCATGCTTCTGATTTTGCTCAAGCAGCCGTCTGCGCTGCCTCGGCCTCTGCCTGCTGTCCTGGAAGTCGAGCAAGAGGGGAGAAGCAGGGAGCGATGGGGCAGGGGGGCTCCTCCGGAAAGGAGAACGGAGCCCCGCGAGCTGCCCCGCCGCGCGTGGTCCGGCGCTGGCAGGCAGCCCTCCGCGCCGGCACGGCCGTGCCCTTGCCTCTGGTGGGGGATTTTGCTGGGTGACCCGCTGCTGAGGGCTGAGATTTGCCAGCGCTGCCAGCGGGCAGGAGCGGCGGAGGTTGGGAAGCTCTTCGGAGGTTGGGAAGCGCATCGGCCGTGGTGTTTGAAGGCACAAAGGGATGCTTTATTGGCCTGGGGCTTCTCATTCAGCGGCTTCCCCAGCGTGGACACCTCCGCAGGGAGGTCTTTTACCTTGGCCAGAAGAAAGGAGGGAAAGGTCGCCCCATTGTTTTCGGGCTTCAAAACCGCTTCCCCTCCCCGAAACCGTGGGCCCGGTGGGGGGCTGCTTTGGTGGCGTTTTTCTTTCATGAGTCTGGGGGTGGGTTAGCCTGATTTTCAAACACCTTCCTCCAGCCTTTCCCTTATTGTACAGCCATATACTCCTGCCGGCGGGCAGTAAACCAGCAGTTAAAACCAAATCCCTTTCTGGTGGGCTCTGCGAGCCCCGTCCCTCCTCCTCACCGCTGCGGGGCTCAGCCCTGCCGTGCTGCTTTTGAGGACGAGCGGACCGGGGTGCGTCCACCGTGGCCGCAGGGTTTGCTGGAGGTGGGAGCTCGCCGGCTGCCGTGCCCGGAGCCCTGCCCGGCGCAGCTTGCTTACCCCAGCGAGCCGTAGGCACTGTGGGCCAAAGCCAGGCTCTTTCCTCCACTTGCTCTGCCCTGGAACCCGCGAGGGCTGCTGCCATTTCCACTTGCTGTCCACGAGAGCAGAGCCCCCATGTATGGCGGGGGTCCCACGTATGGGTGGGCACCCATCACCTGTGGGATACCAGCGTTGGGGCGAGCTGCGGTGGGAAACAGCCAAGGGAAATGAGCCGGGGGGGTGCAAAGCCACGCAGAGGTGGCACCTCGCTGTCCTCACCCTCCAAAACAAGGTGCCCAGCACACAGGGAGGGAACAACGATGCTGTGGTGGCCGTAAAGGGCCCGAGCAGCGGGTGGGTTGATTTGTGGGATGTGCAGCGATATATTTTCCCTAGCGCTGTGGGCGTCCTGGGTTATACAGCGCGCTGAGACTGCCCGGTGCTCTGCCGGAGCCCGGTTTTTATCAATCGCTTTTTCTTTCTGCCCAATACCAGGTCGCAGGGGACACAACCCGATGGGGGATGCCCACCCGGCCGGCGCATCCGCCGACAGACACGGTGCTGCACAGACCCCGGCTACAGCTCACAGCCGTCAGGGCAGGAAAACCCACCTCGGCTCCCGTCTTTCAAAGAGGAGCTGGGCAACGTTGATAAACCTGAGCAAAAGGGCGATCCCGGGGCAACGGCTGCTTTTAATCAATAAGAGGACATCTCGCAGGTGAGGCCAGCTGCCTGCCGTGGGGGCCTGCAAAGGGACCCCCTGGGAGGGGGTTACCCAGCGCTGCCGGCAAAGCCCTAGAGCCCCGTGTTGAGTTTGGACCGCTTTAATGTTTAACAGGTGCAGGCGCACCTCCGCAATACCGGCGGTGGAGCAGGGGGCTGGCGGTAGTCAAAAGAGAAAAGGGGTTTTACAGCACGTGCTGCAGGCGCTTTTTGAAATGTTAATCTCACATCATCTCGCTTCTACTTTTCTGAAGCGGTAAAGCCCAACTCGAGCAAAAATCTGCCGTTGGAGCTAATGAGAGTCGTACATATCAGTCTTTTCAGTGGCTAGGAATTAATACAGAATATTTTATCCTTTAAAATGCTGGGCAAACATTAACTAATCCTCTCAACACCTTTCTGGGGTAGGTAAATATTACTCTCTCCCAGGTGCAGAAACTAAAGAGGAAAAGTTATGTGATTTGCTTACAGCCACAGAGGGAGTCAGGTGGGGGTAGAGATGAGCG
>JANXJC010000023.1:20927112-20942397 GCA_027564655.1 Leptodon cayanensis
CCCCCCCCCGCTGGGATGCTTACAGCAGGGAGCAGAGGTCCCCTGGTTAAGGACTCAGCCGGTGCTCCCGTCTCCTGCCCCTTTCCATGTTCCCACAGATCGGATCAGCCCTCTGTGCCACAGCCTGTCACCTGATTTATGGGAGCCATAAACTGCAAAGCAGAAAGAAATAAAAATACTAAACACTTAGTTTTTTTAAAGGCCAACAGCCATTGAAGTCTCGGTGATAATCTGCTCATAAAGAAATATTATGCTTCAGATCATAATCCTAGGCTGCAGATGGAGGCTGAGATCTGGCCTGAGTCCCTCCCACTTAGGCTGTAAAAGGAAGGGAATGGGATGAAAAAAACCACATAGCATGTGGGGATTAGGCTTGGCTATCTTGCTGTCCATCGCCTCTGGTGCCTGGGAGGTCATGTGGAGAAGTGCTGATGTTCTCCAGAAAAAACTCTTGTCCTCTGCTGGAGGGACAGTGGGCTGGAGAGAAGAGAGGGGACGATAAAAATCTGCAAGCAGTAGTCAAACAGCTGAAATTTATAGGCTGTGTGGAAGTGCCCAAATTATTGAGAGCCGTTCCCCTGGCCTAAGCAGGAGGTCTTGCCTACTTTAAGCGTAATATTGTCAGTCTGGCCAGGTGCTTGTTGGTGCTGCTTGGGCAGCAGTTGCCTTTAATAATTGTTGCTGAACACTGATTTTTGGTCAATGTACGTGAGCGTCTCTGTTTCCAGCAGTAAAAACCAGCCCCCAGCCAGCACAGCACCTGTAAGAGCAGAGAAGCAGTGGGTGTGGGAGCAGGTTAGACCTTAAGTGGTGTCAGTGTTTGATTGCTAGAGAGGTCTCCTGGCTGCCCCGGGCAGGGGCCTGCTCTGGGCGGCTAAAATTCCTTTCTGGTTAACCTTCCTGCTGCAAACACTGCCTGTGCCTATTTACCTACTGGGTTTGCACTGGTGACTGGCACCCAGTGGCTAAAAGCAATGCATTTCTCCAAAGGAGATCGAGGATTTCGTGGCCAGTTCAGTACAGACGTATTTTCTCCTATCTGATCTTCTCCACCTTACCCTGCCAAAACTACCTACTAGTCCACTGCCATCTCAAATGAATCTTCCTGTGATGCTCTAGGGTTGCAGGAGGGCAGGAAGGTTGTCAGCAATTTGTTTTATTAATTTTTTTTTCCTTCTGTCCTTTCTTTATGTCCCACTGGGTGGGAGGCTGCCAGCAGTGCTGCCTTGCACCCTAAACAGCACAGAGCTTGGTTCCCTTTTTCAAGTCTTCTTCCTACAAGAAACTTTTCTTTAAAAGAGAACCTTGCTTTCTCAGATACACATCCTAAATGTGGTGATGTTGGGCCATTTATAAAGACATGGGAAGGGAACTGGGAGGAAATTGTTACTTCTGGGTTTTGGTTTTTTTTCCTTTTTTTTTTTTTTTTCTCTCCCCCAATAATCGAAATGAACAGATTTTCTGGGAAGCCCTAGCTCTGCTCTGGGACTCATAATATTAATGAATTCTGCTATTCCAGCTCCGTTCCAGGTGCAGCCTGAGCAGTGTTGAATTATCACCTCTCCTTGGCCTGCTGGCCACGCTGCCCCTGACATTGCCCGCTACGCAGTTCTGGGTGCTTGCGATGAGAGCACGCTGCTAACTCACACACGGCTTGGCACGCCTGCAACTCCCAGGTCCTTTTCAGCCGGGTGACTACTCGGCCAGTCTGTTCCCAGCCTGCGCTGACGCCTGGTGTTATTCCTCCCCAGGGCAGAGCTTTGCACTCCCCTTCCTGTGCTTCGTGAGGTTGCTGTTGGCCCAAAACTTGAGTTTCTCAGGGTTGTTTTGGATCCTCAGTTTGCCGAGAGTATGATCTTTCTCCCACGCTACATTTAAAGGGGTTTTATCGCTCCAGGAGAACTACTGAGTTCAGCCATGCTGCACCTCGAAGGCTCGCTGGTGATCTCAGCAGACACATGTTGATGGTAACCGAAGGGGCAGGGTACTGCATTTCAACAAGGACTTTCTTAATTAAAATAAGAGGGCTTTAACAAAAGCAGATCCAAAGCTTAAGTAGCCTGGTTGAAAAGGGAGTCTGAAGTATTTAACTTCTCCTGCAAAGACACCGCTTGGGCAATTCCCTGGTTGCCGGGGTGGTCCTGGGCTCGGCAGTGCCTGTACTCCTGGGGCAGGAGATGCTCCTGCCCTCCTCGTGCAAGCAGGAGAGTTTCAAATACTCTTTGTCAACCCCAGAGAAGCAAGGGCATGAGTCTAGTTTAACTTCCCCTGGGAAAAAAATCACTTTGACCTCATAAATTAATCCAAGAGTATTCCCTCCTCTACAGCCCTTCACAGTATTGAATGCCATAGGAGAAACCTCTCTGGGAGAGAGGGCTCACAGGCTATTTCTCCTCTAGTTAGATCAGGCAGTTCATTATCTTGGAGAAATCAAAACTTTCAAAGCTTCTGGCTGCCTCCATCTTTCCTTCAGTGTTTCCTGAAATGTTTAACAGCATCCTCTTTGCCTGTTTCCCAGTGACAGGGTTCCTCTTCGCGGTCAAGGTTTCTCTTTCCCTCCTCCTCAGTCACTGAGAAGCAAAGACCTTGTTCGTACGTCTTTGCAGGGAAAACAAACGATCGTGATGGCCAAACCACACCGTTTCTTCTGGTGAGTGGCTGCAGAAGTGGAACTTGTTCCTTTCTCCAGTTGTTTTTACTTCTGCAAACATGAGGGGGAAGGAATGCTTTCTCCCACCAGACACGAAGTACACTTCAAAGTGTGGTGAATTTGTAGTGATGCCTTTTAATAATACACAGAAAGAAATCAGCTCTGAACATCATTACCCCCAGACCCGTCCTTTGATTAAAAGGCTGCAGGTGATGTGTCCTTGCAGGTTTGGCAATAGGCACTGGTGCCATCTGAATACCAATGAACACCTCACTTCTAATAGGGCTAAAATTGTGGCCATGGGTCAGAGTAAGCAATAGTTGCATGTTCACAAACGGTGCCAGAAGTGGTTGATAAATCACTGATCGCTCCAATAAAATGCTCAAATATGAGGAACGCTTCCAGTAACTTTACTTGGATGTTCTTAACTCTGACCTTCAGAGAGCACAGATACTTATAAAGAATAATACACAGATACTGTTCATTATAAAGTATGTAAATAAAAACGCTTTAAACAACAGAACCATATGCTCTCTGGACATCTGCAGGTTTGGATAAGCAAGAAGCACACTTGTGCATCGTCCTTTAAGTCGGTGTAGGCTTGTCTCTTGGGTGTCAGGTCCGATGCTCTTACCCACATTGGTTTGGGCAATAGCTGCAAAGTGAGTGAAACCTGTTTGGCTCTTTTGCTTGTGAGCCTGCAGGGAAGCTGGGGGTAGCAGAGGTTGTTTGGCTGCTCTGCTGGTGGGGAGGTAGTTATAACTGCTGCGTAACCCCTTCTCGCTGGGTAACTTGATTGCTGCAACTGGAGTACGCTGGGGTGAGTAGTGCTGATCCGAGGCCAGCCAGGACTGAAAGTTTGCCACCAGCTCAGCGACTCTTTTGCTTTTGGTTTTCTTTCTGGTGTCATCCTGCTCAGTGATACTTTTGGAAAGCTACGTTCGCAGCTCCATCCATCAGCGCTTGTCTCCCAGGTTTGATCAGTGATGGGCTCTCGCCTTCCTCTCTGCTTTGGTTCATAAGAACCTCTTTCCTTCTGTGCCTTTCTTACAGCTCCTCTGCGTGTCCATCGCTGCCTCCAGTGGGGTAGGTTTTCTGCCCACTGGTGGGGTGACCACACTCCGTGTCTGCCAGGACATGTCTACCCTCTCGCTTGCTCTGCCTCCGAAGGAACGGCTCCTTGGGAGCAGCGGTCAGCACAGCAGGCGGCGGATAGAAAATCACCCCTGGGATCTCGGAGTTTCTTTTGGAGGTGACCTGGCTTGTGAGGGCTTAATGGCCCGACAAGAGACTGGCTGCAGGAACGGCAGCAGTCCCCTCCCGCTCCGGGGAGAAGCAGCCCCGCTGCTCTCATCTGATGCTGAAGTGCAACGCTGACTCCGTTACCCATCCCCGCTTGTCCAGCGGCAAAGCGATTAATTTTCCAAGTGACATAGTCTATTGAACACTTCTTTAAATTAGGGCACTGGAGGCGTAATTTAGATTAGGGTTAAGTTCTATCTGCAGGGGAGACACTTAAAACACGCAGCGCGTGCGCCAACAGACCCACTCACCTCACCAGAAAGTGAATAAATCTGCCTTCTCAGCAGAGAATTTCCTCCTAAACCTGGGGACCCTTTCAGGCTTCACCGGGGTGCAAAGCTGTTTTGTCGCGAGAGGAGGAGGGAGCCGTGGCCTGACGGAGACGGGTGCCGTAGCTGAGCAGAGCTGGCTCCTCGGGCACCGGCTGGTGAATGAACACTGTCTCACCACCCAAATGCACAGCGGTGTGGTGGAGGTCTCTGGGCAGATGGGGTAGGAGATGCTTTCTCTGGACGTCTCTTTTATTCCTAGGAAACCTGTGCGATACGCTTTTCAAATCCGCTGTTCCAGAAGAGCAACTAAACACGTGGTGAACTTTGATCGTGCGAGTGTTGGCATTAATAAGTTACAAACTGACCCGAGTGCTCTGCAGGAGCTGAAGGCGGCCTGGGGGAAGTTCCCTGCTTTTCAGTAAGAGGCACCTTGTTACACCCCATCCCGTTCCCTTCAGCTTCATTAACTCGGGCAGCTTCTCTGGCTGGGATGCCAAAACGGCTCTAGTAGTCACGTTAGTTCAGCTCTGGGCTGATGCAGTCGGCCCTCCAGCTGCTGAAATGCCGCTGCGTGGGAATGCCAGCTCGGTGCAGACCCGGGGCTGGTGGGGCAGAGCTGCCGTGTCCCTGTTTGCCCGAGAAAGAAGGGAGGTGTCGTGGAAGGGCACAGAGAAGAGAGGCCAGGAGCTCTGCCACCAACCCACCGCTCAACTCCAGACTCAACTCTGGCCTTTCTCCTTTCTCTGACTTTTTGCAGTCCAAGATGAAGGCCTTTTGCTTTATCTGGCTTCTTGCTTTATCTACCCTCAAAAAGCCTCCTCTTAGCTGGCGGCTTTGGGAACAACTGCCTTGTTTCTGTAACTTAGTTGTTACTGGGAATCTCCTGTCCACTGAACTCGGTGTGATTCCTGCTTGTAAAGCATGAGTATACTTTACAAGAGGTGCTGAATCTTCACTGTGAAGTTTAAAACTCTAAGAAGGAGGTGATGCTGTTCAGATATCATGGTTTCTACTCCTCTTGGTTTTCTTTTAAAGTAAGAATTTTACAGTTTTTTTTAGCAAAAACTTATTTCTGGGCAAAGCTTGTTTGGAGACCTCCTTGTTGGTGGCCATAGGAGTTTTTTTGCAACAATGACTTAGAATTTATTTAAAATACACCAAATATAATGAAAAATAGGAGGAGAAACTGAACTTTGGACAGAGCCTTCCTCTTTAGCGTGCATAGCGTGCACTCCATAGTACCAGAAAATGTCAGAAACTGTTTTCCCAACACAAGACTGAGAAATGGGCTCTTTAGTTGTATGTATATAGCTGCCTCCTTACCATCCCTGTCCCTTATAGATGCGCTTCAGGCTCCATCGTCAGCCTCCGTACAGTAAGTCTCCCGTTCCCAGACCCCGTTGTTCTCTGTGCCGGAGCGCCCAGCACGGCTGTCCCGGCAGTGGAGCAGATGCGTGCTGGGGCTCCTCTGTGGTCCCAGGTGCCATCCCTCTGGAGCAAGCTTTTCCCTTGTGTTTGTGGACCTTGTCTTTCTTTCTTTGCTCACGTCCTGTTGGCTGTATTGCCTGAACGAGACCTACCTTGCGGTTGTTTCTGCAGGTGGCTAAGATCGCTGGTGCGAGCGGTGCTGGCGGGGAGGTGCGAGACAGCCGAGGGCGGTCAGGGCAGGGTCTGCAGGAGCCGGTGTGCCGCGTCCGGATGAGCGGGACCTCCGCGGCTGTCGCTCGCCAGAGCTGGCCCACGTGCCGTGGCTGCTGTGGGGCCAGGCAGCGCTTGTAGTCCCTTGGACGGTGGCACGGGCATGGCGGGGTCACCCCGCTCCTCGCACTGGAGGGGCCTGGCTTTCCCCTTCTCTCCATTCTAACGCCGTGGCGGTGGGAGGCGAGCCGAGCAGCGTGCTGCAGCTGGGGACCGATCCCTCGGGAGGGCTTGGCAATTACGGCTCTGCCCTAAAACAAGGGGATCAGGGTCCTGCCGCCAGCCCTGCAGGACTTGGGGGGGCTGTAACGCTGCAGCCGCAGATGTGGCTCGCACGGGAGGGGGGGTGGGGGGGCCACGGCTGCTGCTTGACAAAGCAGCGGAGGTTTGGCAGAGGCGTCCGTGCTGCTCCTGAGGCCGGGAGGGATGCGTGTGGCGTGGCGGGTGCTCGGGGCACGCCGAAGTCCGTGCTGCCGGATCGGGTCCCTAGTGCAGCTTAGCAGGGCTCGCCGGCCCCGCTGTCAGCGGCGTGGGGCGAGGGCAGCCCTCCCGCTCCCCTCCGCAGCACCCGACGGCCGCCCCACACCTCCCGCAGGCATCGCAGGGACAAATCTCTGGGGGAGCAGGAGCGGGCTGCCGGGTGCCCCTCGGTTGCAGAGAAACAACCCCCCCACACCCCAGGTCCGTCTGTCCCCATTGCTCTGCAGCCCCTGGGCCCGGCCGGGGCGTTTGGGGGTGCCACGACAGGGACCCTCTGGGGCAGAAGGAGCGCGGGCCGGCGTGCCAGACGGGCACGTACGGCGGGGAGAGGGCAGGAGGCTTTCCGCACGTGAGGCCTTCCTTCAACAAAGCCGTTTCTGTCCTGCTCCCGATATTTCTGCCCGTGCGGTTGGGGAGCGGGGTGGTGGTGGGGGGAGTGCGTGCGGAGGAGCACAAAGGACCCCAGACAATAGGGCGAGCGGGAGCATTCCTCACACCCATGGCGGCCGGCGAAGGAGCTTTGTCTCCAGCCGCTGCCTCCCTCCGTTTCGGGGGGCAGCCGCTGCCGTCCTCCCCGGCTCCTTTGTTCCCGCGCTGCCTGCCAGGGGTGAGACGGGGCAGGTGAGCGGCGCGCGAGGCAGGGGGCTGGCGACGTGCTGCGGCGGGTGCATATTAATGGATTTCTCCAGCCTGTCGCTGGGTGTTTGACTTGATTCATGAGACTCCTCCGTCTTGGGGAACGACGGAACGTGGCCGGCAGGGAGAGAGCTATTGTCTGCCAGGCCTGGGGCCCTGCCGGTGCTGCTCCGGCGGCTGCCATCGCCGCCGGCCCCCAGCCCCAAAGGCGCTTTGAGCCTTTGCCCTGACGTCCTTCCCACCCGGGGTGTCCGTCTGTCCAGGGCGATGCGAGGTGGGACCGGCTGATACCCGCACGGCACGGCTGTCCCCGCGGCGTGAGGCTGCGTGGGGGAGAAGGCAGGCAGGCAGCTTCCCAAACACACCGCCTCGAAGTGCGAGAGCAACCGCGCTCCGGTCGCAACGGGCTGCGTCCCAGCGGGGCTGCTGGTGTAAGTGAAAACGCTTCCACCCAGTTCCTTAGCGGCAACAGAGATCAAACATGGAAAAGCCCATTGGTGTTTTTGTTTTTTTTTTTTAATGGCAGCTATAGATTTTACACCAGATTTTATAATCGGCTATCATTTTTGAACAAAATAAATACGCAGCTGGTGGACAGATACTAGCCAGGCAGCAGTCAGCCTCTGTCTTGAAAAGGCTGGTTCAGGTACAGCGTTTGATAATGCTCGCGTGGAAGGGGTGTGTATGGTAATACCAGGGAAGGAAAACAAACAGGACGGAGTGTACTCCATCATGCTGACAAAGACATGCATTGTACATGCTGGGGTGCAAATAGGTTTGTTTGCATATTCAGCCGACTCTATCTTCCCTTTTCCCCATCCCTAAGCATCGGTGGTGCCTGAGCTCCTCGGGGAGCTGTTTGACTTGGGGGGACAAATGTGCATGGTGGGGGGGGGGAAAGGAGCACGTGGAGGAGGGATGAAAGCAGAGAGGGTACTGCTTTTGGGGGCTACAATGCAAAGGGGCTAGCTGGCGGGATAAAGCTCCGGCGATAGGGTTTATCAGACTGAATGTAGGAAGCTTCCGATCAGCTTGTCCAACAGCTTTCCTTTTTATAACCCTAACATGCAGCTCATCCTGTGCTGAACTAGACATCAAACAACACATCTAAATTGTGCTCCAGAGCAAAGTAAAGGTCCCGGGTTTGATTTTTTTCTTTTTTTTCTTTCTTCTTCTCAGCTGTCAAGGAATAAAGCTGAACTGAGGGGGCAAGGAGCATTTATTCCCAGTGGGTAAAGAGAAGGCTGCTGATATGAAGGATTTTCTCCAGTGATAGCACTCCCCAGGTGGCAAACCCCACCTCTGAGTTTCCAGTAAACCTACCGGGACTACACAGCAAACAAATCAAGAAATGTCAAGGCGCATTTACTCTCCTGTTAACCTGCTGCCCCGATCCCTCCCTGGCGCATTGGTAGCACACAAGGGTGCACCCCGACTCTGTGTCCCGGGGAGGGGGGACTGCTGCGAGCCCGGCCGCGGAGAGGTGACTGAACAAGGACCTGGCTCCCAACTCCTGCTCTCCGGCCGTCGCAGCGCGGAAAGGGGATGCTGGAGGGGAGCCCGCATTGGGAACAGTCGTGCTCGGGGGCTGTGCCAGCCCTTTGCGCTGCCTGCTCTCAGCGAGGCAGAAAATTGGTTGTGAAGGGGAACTCTCACACACCTGTTTGCAGCTGAAGCCGGAGGAGGTTATGTTAGAGGTCACCTGGACTCCACTGCTGTCAAATATTGTCTGCAAGTGAGATGGGTTTCCTGAATGCCATGTTTTACTTGGTGACACATCCAGAACCTCTGGGAAGAGCTTTTTCAAAGAAGATTGTCCTCAAGCTTTTTGCAGTTCTCTTTTTTTCCCCTTTTTTTTTCTTCTTCCTTCTTATAAAGAGAATTAGGCAATAGCAGCACTTTGATGAAGTTGCCTCTTAGCCTCTTGCTTCATAGCACGTGGCCTTCCTGAAGAATCAAGGAAAAGCTGATAAATTGGGTATAGGAGACTTCCCTGGCTTTCCTTGCCCCATCTAACATTCCTTCCTGCACTGCCCTCGGAGAGCATCCTGCTCCTAGTTGCTCTCTTAACTTGTCCCTACTTATAACATTCTGTACATAAAACACAACCGGGTGCTTTTCGCTCTGATTAAAATCATGCTGTGTAAAAGACAATCCAAATTAGCTCTGGCCTTTGGGCTCCTGACAAGTTTCCTGCTTTCAGCACCGCAGAGATTGTGTAACTCCACATCTTCTGTGCAGTGACGTCTCCCCCTCCGTCATGAGCTGGGCTGGCTGCCGCACATCCAGGTTCAGCTATTAATACTTCAAGCAGCTTTTAGCACTGAATGAGGAAGAGAGATTGCCAGCAGCTGGGTGACATGCAGCAACTTGATTTTTCTTGCTAGGGGACGATGATGTGGGAAGGGGTAAAAGGAGGAGGATTTCCTGGGTAATCCCCCAAGTTTTGATGTTTGTGCAAATACCTCCCAGTCTAACGTGTGCCGAGTGACTGGGGAGCCCAGTGCAGGGAGAGCTAATGCTTCAGCATGGGTTAACCCTTGAAGGAAGAGTACAGTAGCATCTTATACAAACTATGGCTTGAGTTTGCCAGATCTTTTGTGCAATGAAGCACAGGGCGCTTTCCTTCCTCCTCCAGGGGTTCAAGCCAGGTACGCTGTTACACCATTTCAGCGTTGCTAACAGAAGGGCTGAGCCTGCAGCTATCGTGTCGCGTTTTCGGCAGAAACCTTTGCGTCTCGGCAACTTCCTCCAAGGATGCTGAACCAAACACCATCCAGACTCGCGAGTGAACGAGTTGCAGATGACATCACTGATTCGAAACAGTGCGTGGGCACGACGTGGGTGAATGTTCCCTGCGCTGGGTGTTTTCTAAAGGTCTCTGAAGCATGAGGCATGACTGAATGACTTGTGTTTTCTTTAAATGACGAGTGGGTGAATCCTGAATTGTTGGGCTGCCTTTATTTTTGTTAGATGTGTGTGGGCTGACAACATGACTCAGTATTTTCTCAGCAGATGCAAAGATCATATTGCCAATTCTGGGTATGCTTCGGGCAGTTTCATGCAGAGAACTGGAATGCTTTTTTGGTCCAGAGCTTTGCTTTTTGGCAGCCTTAAGCCTCTTGATGTGAAAATAAATAAGTAATTCAAAAAATGAGTGCTTTTCCAAAATGTACAAAAATACACTGAAGAAGTGACTGAACATAGGGAAACTACCTCTACCCCCATGTTTTCCCAACAATTCATCTGATTATTTTCATGTTTTTCTGGAAATGTCCATTAATATCTGATTTTTTTTTTCCTGATTCTCCCCAGTCTTGATTGCTCCTGGGCCATCTCTTTGTCAGCTGAGTATCATCTCCAGTATTTTTTTAACCAGCCATGCCCTGCCAGGTGAGAGCCACCATCTTCTGACTGATGGGTGTAAGTTCTCCCCCTGCTCCCAAGAGACAAGTAGGCATATTTGTGTGTACATGTATGTGGTTCGGCCAGTACCCAGAAGTGACAAAAGTCCCAGAAAATTTCCCTTTCTCCCTTCTGGCAACCTCCCTGCCCTTCTCCCCCTTCTTTGTCCTCCCTGTATGCCACCTGCAGCGTCTGGCATGTGCTTTGGGAGATGCATGAAGCCAGCCATGGACTGTGGATGCTTTTATTGTGCAACGATGTGTGCTCTCTTCTCCCATCCCCTCTTGTCTGCTGCAGACCAGAGTGCTGGTAGTCATGTCCTTGATAAGAATAGGTTGCTTGCTAAGACCCTTACGTGTAATCACAGCCCAGCATCCTAGAGCCACTGATAAACCATTTTTCCCTCCTGATACCAGCCCTTAGCCCATCATGAACCTTGCTGAAGGTGTGGGAATGGCTAGACAATACTAGACTTGTGGGTGAAGGATGTTGTACAGCAAAGATTATCTTTTAGGAGACCAGAAGATGATGTGCCTATAGATGTATTCTGTAGAGCGTGCATGCAGAGTGAAATGAATTCCATAGACCCTGCTTTTTTGATCTCTAACAGTAACTTTAACCACAGAAAAATTCCCACACTCAAGCCCTAGCAAAGGCCTTGGCTAACGTGACCTCTACTTAGCTCTGTGACCCAAACCCCACTACAATCCTGACTATACTGGCCCATACAACAGCGAGCCATACCTGACCGATAGCTAATTGTAAGCCATATGCACAAGCATGTATTGTAGTGCTAGGGGACTCTATCATCTTCCTGCCATTCTAGCTCTTCAGTTCTAAGCCCTATGTCCTATTCCTGACATTTTCTCTAGCCTCCACTCCCCACCCATGGCAATAATTCACCCCAAACTTTAGATCGATTGCATCCATCGTCCCTCCAGACCTAATGGGAAGCTGCTTGATTTGGTTAGCTCTAGTGCCTTTGTAGCTCTCTCCCCAAATGACAAGAACTGGATGCCAGTTCTTATCATATCTCTGAAATCCTCACATTATTCATGAATAATCTTTTCAGCCCTTTCTACCCCAAAGCCCGATTCCAGCTTTAACCATAAACTGTCAGCCAGCACTCCTCCAAACATAACGCGAAGCCTTCTGCCTCGCTGGGTACCAGCACTCGGGCTTGCCCAGAGGGGCAAAGAAAGAGGTGATGCTCTTCAGTCCTTGGTGTCCCAATCCCTAGCCCTGACTTTAGTGTCTAAAGACCTGATGGTCTTTATGTACTGGCGCGTACTTCTGAGTGCCAGAGCCGTTCATCCCTGCTAGCCCCAGCCCTCATGACCGTGTTTCTAAGGTCTTTGCTGGAGTCTGGGCATGGGGCTGGGGGCAGCCAGTGGTGCTTGCTCAGGGCACGTTTTGGTGGAGTATAAGGTGGAAAGATTTTGGGGGGGAGGGCATGGCTTGAGGGATCAACTGGCTTGCTCCAGCTGCTGAGGGGATGGTAGACTGGGTGCAACCTAGAGCGTGGGGCAAGGGGGAGCGTGAGAGTGTCGGCACATCAGTGAGAGGGCAGGGAGGCACACTGTCACAGAGAAGAAGCAGTGGCTCAGGGATGATTAGAAAAGCCTGAGAATGGTTGATGTGTCCCAGTGACCTCACTGCTTTCTTAAAACAAGCCTCATTGCTCCTGCCTGCTTACTTCTCACTGCCCTTCTACTGGTTCTTCGTCACCATCCTCACCCCTTTTCCTCCTGCCTCTGGATCTCCAGAGCTACTTGCTCTTCTAGAGCTGGTTCCGCAGCCCTCCCCAGCCCTGCGGCACCGCTGCCTCGCCTGCTTCTGGTAGTCAGATCTCATCCGGGGCCAAGCATATGAACCTGACGTTGCTTATTACAAGGTGCTCTGCCCCCCCATATTTCACGTTGGCATGTCTTGCTGGTTGGGAGCCAAGGACAGAAAGGGCTACGGCCCCAGGTCTCTTAAGGTGTCAAATGTGTTACTGTGAATAATGAGCTTGCTTGTGAAGATTTTGGGGGATTGGGCTCTAAACTGGCTTCATTTATTTGTTTACGTTCAAGGTCGGTATTGCAATTTTTGTTTCTAAACTGCATTTAATAAGACTGTCATATAAAAGCTCCCCAAGTTTCTGGGAAGAACACTTATTAAAAGTGGTTTTGTAATTCCTACAATGTGTGGTCTTTGGCTTTTCTGAAATTTGCTGTGTTACATTCAAGTACAGTTTAGTGTAGTTGGAAAGAAAGCTTGGAAAGAGAAAAGCTGACAAGGAGCAGATCGGACTGAGAGGGCGATGGATCTGGTTTATGCTTCTATTTTTTGCAGCAGATGGAGTTGGTATTCCCCACCTGCTTAAGGAGTGCCCACAGCAGACTAACTCACTAACACACCTTGTTCTGAGAGAAATCACAACAGCAAAAGGATGATGTTTGTGGCAGCAGAGAAAGTGCTTATTAAATGGCAAGCTTTGCTTTGCATGCTTGAGGTCGCAACTTCTTTCTTTTCCAAAAAAACTGTTTGTTGCAGTAATCAAGGCTGGTGAAGGGAAGGTCCCGATGGAGTGCTGAGACCAACCTGCTTCCTCATTCTTTGCACTCTGATCGTTGGGCAACTTTCTTCTATGTCAGTTGAAAACTTCCTCATCAAGTCCAGTAACACAGGACTCACCCTGAAGAAACCAAGGTCTCCTCCCCATGTAACACACGTTAGGCAGCCTCACCCCCACCTCTTAAAGGAAAACCCAATGGTGTGCTTTACCACAGTGGTTAAGGGTTTTGTCATTTGCAGGCACCTCCTGAAATACGACATGTGTGTATTTTTATGGCCACTTTGGATAAAGTTACCACTGCAGCTGGCAACTGCAACTTCAAGATAAAACTCGCCATGTGACAACCTAAGGAACAGCAAACTGAGGAGCAAGGAATTGTTCATTTTCAGACTCCAACATGACTACATATACTGACACTTTGTTGCACAAACACAGAATAATGACTTTAACTTGAACAGTTGTCTCTTAGTAGCTGTTATATTACCTGTAATTGTTTCTGCAAGAGCTTGCAGGCCCTACCATTAACATGCATCTTCCTGGTGTGCTTTTGAATCAGATTAATAAAGGAAAACACTATTTTTCATAAGAAAGCCTCTTGGTATGTATTATTTTCAGAAACCCCCAAATCATCATTTGTTACCCTACTGGTGTTTTTTACCCCTATTAAGCTTAACATCAGCTTTTTAGAGGACCGCTGTGTCCATGGTCACACTCTGAGTGGCTGAAATACTGGGATGCATTGGAAAAGAAGAGTACCGAAACACCCGCTAACAACATCCTGCAGGTCAGAACCACATGCATTTTCCCAATAGGTCGGGGTTTTGTCTCAGAATCCGGTATTTCTTGAAGACGTCCTTTACATTTCATGTATTTCTCTATTTCATTCTCCACTCAGTCACATAGCCTGCGTGCTGGATTTATTTGTTTTATGTTTCTTTGCTGTCCCATTTGCTGCCAAATCATCGTCTCGTGTCGCTGTCATATATAAATGTTAACATTAGCTAGCTTCACAGTAACAGCCTGGAAAGGAGACATTTACTTCTGAGCTTCCCCCTGCCAAACAAACGTGCAGTGTTACTTTTTTTTGTGGCTACTGGTGGTTAAGGGCATGGGATGTAAACTCATAATGCTGTATGCACCGTTAGTCTATTACAGTTATGATCACCGTAACACGCATTTCAACGAAATTATTGTTTCACTTTTAAATTGGTACATTCAGCGTGGAGGACGTGACTCCCTATTCCCTTATACAACATAACCTCCACAGGTCCTTGACACTCTGCCTGCTAGCAGGAAAAAATAAAATATAAAAATCTCCATTTCAAACTCCACTTTTTTGTCCTCGATGACGTACAACGCACGCCTTGGTGTTACTTTTGTGTCCTGAAAGAAAGGGCGATGGCACGGAATGGAACAGCGCTGCAAACACAAGCAGAGGCCTAGACAAGAAGTACGGGACTGCAGACCCCGGCTCCACAGTCTCAAAGCACCGGCCGGCCTCGACGCCATAACACCAGGCGACGGGCCTCTGCCCCGAGAGCCCTCCAGCGCGAAGCAGCACTGCCCGTCCGCTCCACCTTCGGTTTGCGCACCGGCGAGTCGGGGAAAGCCTCCCCCGAAAACCCGGGGGAACCGGCGCTGCCTGCCTGACTTTCGGTGACCCGCCGTCGGGCCTTCGGCTACTTCCACCGGACCCACAGGAGCAGAATTAAGTTAAAATGAGAGAGGGCGGCCTCCCGCCGTCAGAACCAAGCGGCACCCGGCTGCTCCCGGACAGCGGCCCCTCAGCAGGGAGCCGGGACGAGCCCACCGAGGCGGAGAGGCCGCCCCGTCCCACCGCCTTCGCCGCCCGGGCCGGGGGAGCGGGGGTGGCCTCTGCGCCTGCGCCGGCGGCCCGACAACAAAGTCCGGCCTTCGGGCGCCTCCGGCGACGCTCGGCCGCTTCCGCCGCCGCCGCCGTTACATAAGGGGGAGCCGGCGCGCGCGCTGCCGCCCGCCTTCTGGCTGCCCGTGTCCTCGCGGCACCCTGCCCCTCCCCCCCCGCGTGACGCTGCCGGGGGGAAGGGGGAAGGGCCAGCGCGTGCCTCCCCGCGCCCCGCCTCCCGGGAGGGAGGGGCGGGCGGCGGCACGTGCGCTCCCCTCCCCGCGCCCAATGGGAGCCGGGTTCCCCCCCCCCCCGCTCCTCCGCCGCGCACGCTCTGTTCCAGCCGCTCGGCGAGACGGGCGGGGCGCGGAGCGCTCCACGGGGCGCAGGCGCGGCGGGCACGATCGCTGTGAGGAGA
>JANXJC010000023.1:20943352-20966565 GCA_027564655.1 Leptodon cayanensis
GCTCCTGCCTCGCCGTGCGTTTTGGTTGGGGCGGGCGGCTGGCCGGGGGTGGGGGGGGGAGGCGGAGGAGGGTCGCCCCGCTCCTCTCGCCGCGGTGACGTTTCCAGCCCCGGTCCCGAGCGGCCGCCGCCGACTCGGCGCGTGTTGTGCGAGCCGAGCGTGTGAATAATAAAAGGCCCGGCGGCAGCCTCCCGGCTGCGAGGAGGAGGAGGAGGCGGTGGGGATTCACGGGCAGTTAAACAAAGGAGCAAGTTGGGGGCCCGCGGCTCAAGCGGCTCGGCCGGGCTGGGGCTGCGGGGCTCCGAGTTGCCGCCCCCATTATGTGGGGAGCCCCGGCGCCGGCGTGCGGACCGGGGAGCTGGCGGCGGTGTAGGAAGTGCCTTGTGATTGACAGCAGGACATTTAAATACCCCCCGTGTAACAAAAACAGGCTGCCGGCGAGACAGACAGCCGCCTCGCCCTCTGCCGGCACGGGGCGGCGGAGCCCGGCCGGGCCGAGCGGAGCGGAGCCGACCCGAGCCGAGCCGGCGGCCCCCGAAGTTGCCCGGAAAGCCGGCGACCCGCACCGGGGCTTTGCACCCCGCCGGTGCCGCCGGCCGCCGAACAAAGCGGTGCGCCGGGGAGGGCTGTCCGTCGGGGAGAGGGGTCGTGCGGCAGCGCGCTGGCGGTCCGGCCGCCTTCGCCTTTCATCTCTTGCCCTCGGCGCTTGCAGCAGAGAAGCAGTGGTTGTGTGGTTTTTTTCCTTGGGCTTTTTTTGTTTGCTTGTTTGTTTTTTCTGTATTTATTTTTTTTCTTTCTTCCCCTCCACGGCAAAAGAAAAATGCTGGCTAAAAGTAGGTTGCGTATCTAGGTGTTACTTAACAGTAATTATTACACATGGGTGTTTCCTTGCCACGTTTTAGGATGAAAGGAAGGCTTGCAGTATTTCAGATGTTGACTTGTACATACGTTGGGTTGATACGCTCTTTGTGTATGGCTTTCCCTCGACTCAAACCGCAGTATAATAGAAACTATGAAAAGGGTTTTGTAAACTGTAAAAACTGGCAAAGCAGCATTGTCGTACCTTTAAAAACAACCCCTCGTTAATATTTTTAACTAGGCTGCTACTACTCTTGCCAGCGCCGTTGTTTGAAGCTAGAGGCACAACAGCTTTTTTGGATTACAGTATCTTAATACAAGTTTGTCAGAACTTGGTCACTGCTTGTAAAGGTGCAGGCATCGTCTGAAGGTCTTTGTACAGTTACAGGTTCTCTCTCTTGCAAGTATTTTTCTGCATTTGCGCGTTGCTCTTTCACTCTGTCTTGGCAATCGCTTGGCTCACATGCAGGCTTAACTTAAGTGCCAGTCTTGTGCACCAGTATTACTAGGGTACAAGTGAACTAATTTCTGAAGTTGTTACGAGGAGGAAAGTATTGACTGGCTGATACAAAGGTGGGACAGACCACTCTATAGCTTTCTTCCTAAATCTTGATCTGCTTAAAGATCTACAGTGGTTCCTATGCTTGAGCTCTGTCATGCAATTGGTAGAAAAACTGTGCTGGCACTGAACTGCTTTGATAGTCTGAAACTGTAAGTGTGGAAAGTAAGCAAGCCAGCAGGATCTGGCAACAGCCATGTTGCTCTGGGATTTAGTTGCATGCTCACCCAGTCTTGTGACTAAGGGACAGGATTGTAGGAGATCTCTGTCCTTTCCCAGCTGTGGTCGCTCTGGGAGTGCCTTTCCCCTTGCTCTAAGAGTGTCTGAAGACCGTTACACAGCTTGTGAAAGAACATATGCACTCTTAAATCTTGAAGTTTTTGTTGAACTTCTTGGTTTCGTGCTTTCTTGATCTTACCCCCCTGCCCCCCCACCCCGTGGAATGGGATTGATGTGACTTCATGTTAAACATATAAACCCATGCTCACTTAAGGCTGTGGTGTGCTAACATGATACCTAGCATGCATTACTGGATGACGGACTCTTTGGTGCCTTCTTGTGTATAGTCAAGAGAGCACCTTAGCAATATGCAGGAGGCAGTACAAAGTCTGTTCTGGCAGATTGGTACTAGTCCCTTTAAATTTTATGTGTGATTTTTTTTTCTGGGTGTTCTCGCACTGTCTTCAAATGACTGTATTTTGGTTTACTGTTACCAAGATATTAATATTATCAAATATACATTTTATTGCTTCTGGCAAATATTTGTGTAAAAGTAAATATTTTGATGTGCCTTACAAGGTTGTGAACCTACATTCTGGGTTTTAGTTACTCTACCAGTGGGCCTAACATCCGGTCACAGTCTTGTGTAATTACCTTTTGCTGAACAAAAGAGCATAATGTGTGTGTCTGTATGGTGTTCTAGGCTTCATCACTTTCTCGAATGGTTTGCAAAAGTGAAGAGACACAGATATGACAAACTGTCAGATCTTTCAGATGGGCAAATCCATTTATATTTTAGATAATTTTTGTATTTTCCCAGTCTTTTTATCTTCTTTGAATGAAAATGTCACATTAAGCTGCTTCCCTCTTTCTGGCTTGTCTAGGATATACTCCAGCTAGAATGTAGCAGAAAAACTCCTTTGTGCTGCTCTCAGTGTTCTACTTTTTCTTGAATCTGTTCAGTAGCTCCTGACACCTATTTAAGTTCTTGGCTTCATCTTCAAACGATATGTATCGTAGCATGATACTCTTCGTTCTGTCTCCCTTCGTTTTTTGATGCTCTACCTCAGTTATTAGGTTAACTACATACTGTTGTCTTTTCTCACTTGTGTTTTTTACGGTGATGTATGTAACCTTACGCACAGAATATAGTTTTTTAAACCTATCTTGCAGTTAGCTGTGTTCTTGAAATGTGTTTGTGGAGTCTGCAGAAATCCTATTGTCAGCTTTGAAGTTTTTGTCCTTTTTTTCTGTCCATGATACCTGTACTTGACTAGATTGATGTACGTTGCATAGATGTCACTTGTTCTTGTAGACTAGATTTCAGACAGGTCGGAACAAACTTAAGTTTAAGCATGTAATTCACTTTTTGTCTGCACAACATTATGTCAGTAACGCTTTAGGAGTAAGTGACTGCAGAGTTAGCTTTTTAAGGGTGTTTGCTCTGTAAAGCTGCACTGGTAGTGTACTGGTTGTAAAGGAGCATGGAGAAGTCAGTCAGGCAAACTGTGAATTAAAAATGCAGGTGCCCCTGTGAAGTTTTCTGTGTAGCATTTTTCCAACGGATGTTTTGTTTGTTGACAAACATACAGTGAACTTCTAACATGTCTCAATAACAAATAGGCTAAGAAGTTATCAAACGTGTGAATGTCAATTACAGTAACGGTCTCTGCCTTTTAAAATGCCTTTTCCATGTATTTTTTTATGTTAAAAAAAGATTTTTTTGAAACAAGGGAAATGTTTTATTCTTCAAAGCCAGAGCAGCAGGGAATAGGAAGGGAAGACATCCTTTTTTTTTTTTTTTTTTTTTTTTTTCCCGTTGTTCAAAATCAGTAATTTTTCCTAAAATTTCATAATGGTGTCAACTTTGATGTCTCGCCCTCATGGAGAAGAAAGAAAGAAAACAGACCATCCAGCTTTGCCTAACTCACATCTTTGGTGTTTTGTGTAAATGAAACTTAAAATTAGAAGCCATAAATCCTTTTTCTTTGATAAAATTTTATGTTTACAGAAATCAGCATTGCATTTGAGCAGGTTAGAGGGCAATAAAGGAAATACAGCACTAATCTGTATGTAGTGTGTGTATGTACATATTTCTGTTGCATAGCAAAATCAAATTGATTAAATTTATATGGAATTGTTTTTAAATTGATCGCTCTTGCTCTCACGATTAATTCTGTATTCTGTGTAGCCTTCTCGAATTAACTTTTTTTTCCTTTCCTAGAGCAGTTCATTGATGGTATATAGAACTTTGCCATTAAGTGTTTGATGTTTTTTACAGCTTTGTCATTATTAAAAAACACTTAATAACATCATTTGAAAAGAAAGGTGATTCATGTACCTTTTAAGGCTGACTATTTAAATTGCAGATGCCTTGAGGCTTTTTTCTCAAATGGAAAAAAATTTCAGCACCAAAATCACGTCTGAGCTAAGTTCATGTAGAACATAGGTTTTCTGATGTTATATAGATTTGAACATGTCTTCATTTGGTCTCTGAAGAAACATAAAATTTCTCAACCGCTCCTTAATCTGATCTCAATTTCAAAATCAAGGTTCCCCCTTGCAGCTGTTACGTTACATGGGTACAGGTCCCTCTTAACGCACTGGTTTGTACTCTGAAGGCAGGCGTTCTCCTTAAGAAAAGAAGGAAATGCACGTGCTATAGTGACTACTTTTCCTGAATTGGCTCTTTGTTTTGGAGCTTTATATATGAGGTTCTGCACGATGGGCTTCGCCAACTCTTTGCTGCTGAAAGAGACTGTCCCACTCCTGGCTGCACGCTACTGTAATTTCTCTTTTGCTGGTTCAGTGCTTGTCTGATTGTTTGGTAAATCAACTTTGCTCAGAAAACTGGCAAACCCCATTCTTTTGCTGGGTTAGCTTTTTGTTGGGTTACTGAGCTGAACAGGCTCATCAAGGGCTAGGATGAGTCCCAGACTGTTGCAAAATATTAGTGAGGACTGTGTTGCTGGAGGAGATGATAGTGGGTGGGAAAAGACAGAAGAGTTGCCTGTTTTTCTTCCTCACTGCCTGCGTGGGGATCAATGGCTCACCCAGTTTTGTGGAACTTTGTTTTTGTGTCTCAGTCACCGTATGTGACTCTGCTTTTAATCTGATGGCCTCTGCCCAGACTTATCTGCTCATCTAGTGGGGTCCATAGCAAGCAAGGCATTTCCAGTGCAGCTGCAGTGTTGCAACCCCAGAGCATCATCTGTTTGCAGAGACGGGCGAAGCTCCTGTGTCTGTCTTCAAGGGACTTAGAGGACAAGGTTCGGTGATGCTCATGTCAAGAAACATGGAGACTGCAAAGACAGACTTTTACAAATGCCTTCTGGTGCAGACCTTCTGTTTACAGAAAATTAAGGCCTTGTAGTTGTAAAAGTTCAGGGGCCAGAACTGAATCAACAAATCCTTGTCTGGTCACTAGAGCTTTGGTCTGGCACCAGGGGCTGCTGAGCTGACTTCCTGGCTTTCATAATGTATAAGCCTTAAATTCTTCCTGTGGCAACTGGGTGTATGTTAGGGAAGTGTTTTAGACCTCAAGGGAAAGTGAATGTGTTTGTTAACCTTACTTTTCTATGGTTTAGCCTTGTTTCCTCAGAGGTAAGATGGAAGCCTCAGCTTAAGTCCAAGAAGCTGTGTGTCTTCTGCCAAAGAATTAAATAACTTCAAGTGACTTCAACTCTTCTAACAATACAAAAGCTGAAACAGTTTTGGTTAAACTCTGAAGAAACTAATAATAATAAGGATGCCAGACTAGCACTTGTGTAATTGGGTGTCTGTTTCCAAACCTTTTATATTCTCTATTTGAGCAAACCAATTCTTCCTTCTCGGTTCCCGTCTGTGAAGTGGGAAGACTTATTAATATATATTAAAGTAGATGTATTCTACCATAATAAGTACTGTAGAGCAGTAAGTATTCAAATTTCTTCAATTTTTGGAACTGTGTAATAACATGTAGAATTATATATACAAGTTTTTTTCTTCACAGTTTTCTTGAAAAACTGGCTTTATTTGAAGTATGTGTACTTTGAAAGTTAACACCTCTTTCCTTTAGACCTGTAATGTGGTAGATTTTTTTCATTTGATGTTCTGAAATAAAACATAGTAGATGTTTTAGAATATGCATTTCGACACAATAACTAGGACAAGGAGAAAGAAGTATTATCCAATAAAGATGTGCAAGAGAACTGAAGGGTACATAATTCAGCTTTTTAAAGTAGAATTGCAACAAGATTCTAGTGAGTTTCTGAACAATTGTTAAATGCTAATAGTTCTAATTTCTGCAGTACAAATTAATTATTGTCTATTCAGTGTTAGTTGCAAGATACAAAGGTTCAGAATTAGTGATTTAAACACTACCTTTAATTTTTTGTAATGTTATAGTTGATCTATGTCAAGATTTTTGGTATCGTTGTTTTTTCTTCGGCCATTCTTACTGCGCAAATGAAGGTGTTCTAAGTCTCTATGTGTAATTTAACTGTCTAATAGTGAGTTTTTTATTAGCAGTTAATTTGTGATGATTTTATATTCCAAGGTGTCATTTGTTGATGTTTATGTAGCACATTGGTATCTTTCTTTCCTTGTATTATATTTAATACATGCTTGATTTGACTGAAGAATTAAAATGCTTCCAGAAGACTCTGTTTTGTGACTTTTATATCTACAAACTACAGAGGTAAGAGAAGTCTGGGTCTGGGGGCCTGCTCCTTGGTACACTTAATTTCTGTATATATCTGCTAGGTGCTACAGTGCAGAGCATGAAGTATATTCCTTTTATTTTCAACTTATCTTGCTCTGTTTATAGTGCTGAGTTCTCTTACAGCAACACAATGGCAATAAAATGGATTAAGCCTTACAGTGGAGTGTCACTCTGTTAACTGCCAGTGGGCAAAATCACATTAATTTTATTTTCTTTCTTCATTTGTGGTTTCTCGCTTTTTTTTGTGGACAGTTTTCATATTCATTAGCAGGTTCTCAGTGCAGTTTTCTGTGCACTTTCTGTATCATCTTTTGAAAGATCATGTGATACAGTGTCTCCATTCTGTTTACGTGACACTTTGCACAAGTTGAAGATGAACTCATACTCTTCATGTAAATATTTGTACTTTCCCTACATAATTTTAAAATAAAATACCATTGTCTCAAAACAACTCTGAGTAATCAGTAAAGACTTTCATAGGTACAATGTGCAGGCTTAAAAACAGAAATAAGTTTTAAATTTGTCTCATTGCTGAAGTACAAAAATTCAATTAAGAACGTTGCTATTGCTTTATTAGCAATGTAGGAGAGATATTTTAGTGAAATATACAGCTTTTAAAATAGCTAAGCTATTTTTCATTTGTCAGTCCTTTCTAATGTATTGTAACATTAGCTTATGAATACACAGAACTAACAATCTATGGAGTATGAATAGTCTTGAGATGTCTGCTATATGGTGGTAATGTGGATTTATGTGACTAGTTACATCTCCTCAGGTCAATTCTGCTTTTGAATGGAATTAATATTTAATACTGTTTTCTCCATTACTTCAGCATTAACTAAAGTAGACTTTAAAACTGGTCTTTCTTTTTGAAAATATTGAGTTCATTGTTGCTCAGGCAGGCATAAATGCTGATGTTTGCCACAAAAGCAAGAAAGCTTTTTTAAAAACCCTCCCACATCATTCTGTCTTAAAAGCCAGCTGGAGTGAGGATGACTGTTCTAAATTTTTAATATATTGTGGTACAAAGTCTATTTATTTTCATTTGAAACTGTCAGCTGACATTACAGCTAGCCTGGGAAATTAATTTCATAAATTTAATTGTGTTTGTTCCATTTACATTAATGCTTTATTCACTTAAAGGCTCTTAAAGCACTATTCATGAAAATGAGTGCAAGGAAAGGTGACTTTCTGAGAAATGGGGTCTTTGATATTGAGAAGATAGGATTGATCTGATCTGTCATTCTTACCACTTATCAGGCAGTATTTTCTGAATAGACTGATATTTTCCTTTTGGGGTATTGATGTTTGAGGGCCAATAAACAAAGGCCAAATTGGGTAAATGAAGAGCAACTAAAGAAATTGCTATGTTTTATTACCCAATAGTACTTGTAAAACTTCTAGCTGGCTTGCCCAAGGTACAGATTTTTAGTTTTGTTTCAATAACAAAAATATTTGGATCTTTTCACTAAAGGATTACATCATCCTGTTGATGTGCAAAACTCAGTGTCAAGAACAAGCGGAAGTGAAATGAGGCACTGCAACTTGAACGTATGGCTTTCAGGGAGTACTGATGGGCAGATCTGTGAGCTGCAAAGTACCATACGGAGCAGTCTAGGAACAGTACCAAAAGCAAGATAGCCATGCTAATCTGATGTTGTGGCCAGGCAAATGTTGCCAGTCTGCCTCTTAAGATAGTGTTTTCCCTTTTTATTTCGTGATGGCGTGCTGTGTTGGCATGCCACAGCTTCAAGCCCAAACACGCTGTCCTAGGTATTTCTCTGTGCTCTATTGCTTATGTAGGATAGGACCAAAAGCATGTTAACAAAAATGGTGTACACATGTAGTCTCTTAAATCTTAAGTTAAGTTCTGAGTACAGTATATGTCTGCCTGGAGGACACATGAATATGATGCAAAGGTGAGCAGCAACTTGCTGCCTCTGATGCTGTGTGCCTTCCTGTGTGAATTGCTAGGACCTTTGGGGGCATCACTTTGAATCTGTTAACGCTGCAGTAAAATGTGCTGCTGCTCTGATGTAATGAATACAGGAGAAGTAAAGAATGTTGTTCTTATTCTTGCTAAGAATGAATGGGGCAGCTGTAGAATTGAGTGATTGGACTAGCATCCTCGCTGAAAAGTGTCTCATTTAACTGAGTGAAAGCAAATGCCTTGGCTGTAGCTTATACTTCCAGCATGGTCAGCTGGCTTGTGCTTGAAGCATCATGAAACTCCAGTAAGAAGGATGTAGGTGTGAACTAGAGTTAGGAGTACCATTTGAGTAGATCAGAATTTTCTGAAGTGAAGATGTAACTCTTAAGTGCTTCTGCAAGTGTTACTTACCTCTTGGCTTTTATATTTTACTAGTAGGGGCAAATTCTAATTTCATTTTGGTTTTTGGATTTGGTGTCTGTGCTAGCATCGCCAGTGAGAACGTACTGTGCATTCTATTTCCTGGCCCTTATCAGAGTGTGGAAATAACTTTATTGGCTAATGAAAAAAACCCACAAACCCTCCACTTTATAGAATAATAAAGCTTTTTACTCCTAGTTAGTTCTGGTACTGGATGCTGAATAGACTTATTAGAATAAGAGAGATCAAGATCTTGTATATTGGTGAAAGGAACGTATCAGTGTTGGTACCAGTACTTGACCTGTTAATGTGAGGTGCCGTTACCTGCTTCTTGCAAAGATGCCTCACATACAACTGGTATTTTCTCAGAAGTAGTTTCCTCACATTAAGGAATAGATCCCAGGTATCTCTAGAATCCTGTTTGTTTATTGCACGTTAGTGCTTTTGTGCCTTTTTTCTTTCCCTCCAGCATATGAATGTCAATGCATATCTCTACTTTAATTGGCTGAATCTTTGTTTTTCATAGGGTAGCACTGCATTTAATTCTCTTTTTTTCTTTGATGCTACACACAGTCTTAAACAGCGATGTTATGTGGGGAGGGGGACAAGGAAATGAGACAAAATCATGAGAAAGTAGTAAAACATGGGAAAATAAAGCTTTAGCCTTTCAATATGGTTGAATGATCAGTGAAATGATTTTGAGCAAACATCTTGTTTGTCTGGACTAAGCTTACATGAAACAGGGACTGGTACATTTACGTCATGTAACGAAGAGTGAATTGCAATGCATTCCTGACTGCTCTTGGAGCATGTGTGCTGGGAGTGGAAGTGAGCGCATCCCTGCAGTGTATGATGTCAGTTCCCGATGCAAACTACATGGAAAATTCCCAGGGAGTTGCTTGTGGACTATACAGCAGCTTGAAGCAGGAAAGCCTCTGTCTCCAATTTTCCATACCATCCCAGGGCAACAGTAGTAAAATACAATGTGCTTTTTATAACACATTTACTAATGTTTTGAATAGTATATTTTTCTGTTGTTTGGGGTTTGGTTTTTTTTGTTTTTTTTTGTTTTTTTTTGTACAGCTAGTGGGAATTTGGAGACAGAAGTAGCAGGTAAATGTGTTTTATATACTGGATTATTCATTAACACAGTATAGTAAAATTCTGTTTCTTATAATGCCAACCTGAGGAAGCTGGACAAGTCTCTTTCTAATGTGAATGTATGCATTGCTCTGAGCCTCTGGGAAATTCGTCAGCTTTCTGTGAAGTTTGTGCACCATGATACTTTGGAACAAGGTTTTTGTTAGGAAGTGTTCTCTATCCCTTAATACACTTGCCAGCATCATGTGTACCCTCATATGCGTTTGGAAGAAAAACTGTAAACCTCTAAATGATCATTGTTGGAAACTTACTGTCTATATGCTAAGAGGCTGGGAGCAAAGCAGATACTTCCTTTTCAAAACTCTGTAGCAGACACAAAGCAACTGAATGAGACTTCTGGTTATCAGGTGTCTGAAAAATCAGAACTGAGATTAGGAGATTTTTCTGTTCTCGTGGGGTGTCTACAAAGGGAGTAAGGAGCACAGTGAAGAAGATATGGTCTTCTAGGTGAAAAGCTGGAGGGAGAGAGGACAGGAAAGTGAAGACAATGCAGAATGAAATGGATATCAGAATAAAGAATACTTGGAGAATATTAACTTGTACTGCAAGAGTCTGGAGTTTTAAATTTGAACATTAATTTGTGAGTGGAAAGAAAGCCTCTGTGCTAAAATATCTGTTGCAATGACCAATCACTCTGAAGTGTGGAAGATCCAAGTTCTAATGCAGCCAATAGGCTTGCTGATGCTGATACAGATGCATGGTTGAGTTTTTGATTTGATGGAAACTACTTTACGGTGTGCAGAAAATAAGAACTGATGTTCAACTTTAATTTAAATTTGAAATGTAGTTTTCTGTATCTTTCTCTGAATGGAATCTAACCTGAATCAACGGCATCATTTTCTGGAGATAAATACACAGTTCGAGGTTGTCTTGTGTAACTCCATGGTTTGAATTGGTAAAAGTAAAAACTGTCTTTTTAAAGAAAGCTGACTCTAGCTGTATTTAAATTGATGTACTACAAATTATATTGTAAGGTTGGGGAATCCTCACTCTTCAAATAGCTTGATCATTTTTTCTTAGTATTTTTAGTTTTACTTAGTTTCATAGCCTGTGCTATGTAATACAAACTGATAAACTTTTCTTCTGTAATTGAATTCTAAGAAAATGGCTTAATACTTCGCATTCAGTGAATTATTGAACTCATTAAAGGCTCTTTAGAGATC
This sequence comes from Leptodon cayanensis, assembly GCA_027564655.1. Taxonomy (NCBI): domain Eukaryota; kingdom Metazoa; phylum Chordata; class Aves; order Accipitriformes; family Accipitridae; genus Leptodon; species Leptodon cayanensis. The sequence goes on from JANXJC010000023.1 coordinate 20,954,365, forward strand.
ATTGACCTCTAAATCTTTATCTAGGAAACTCATGGTAAACGATTATTCTCATGTGACGTATTTACTGCTTTTTGCTAATTATTAAAGAAAAACCTTTTTGGCGCTTTGGGATTATGTTAGTAGAGGTTGTAAACGAATGCAAAACATTATTACCACTTTCAAACCAGAAAAACAACAACAGTTAAGTGTTACCTGTACTCCAAGAAGTCTGGCAGGTATGAGTCAGATTTTAGGCAAATGTAAAGTCCTCACCAGTTCCTGAAATATTTAGAGAAATTGACAGCCTGCCTTTTTTTAAAGAAAAACAAGTGCATTCAAAGTCAGGGGATAGAATGTTATGCTCCTGTAGGAAGCACTATTAAATCAGAAGACTAAGAAAAAGTTTTAGGATGTCTTAAGATCTGCAAAAGGTTGTGCTGTAATGGATGCTCACTGTATGTATGTATTCACAGATGTCAGGATCAGGGACCAGAACTCAAGATAATCTTGTCAATGTCTGAGTGCTCTAACCAGAAGATTATGTTTGGGTCATGTTACATTCTGTTCTGGGCCCATAATTCTTGGATTCTTTTCTGCAGAGTAAGTGGGGGAGATAAAGAGTATCTTTACATAAAAAGTAACTTGGAGGTGAACATTCCCTTGAGATGTGTGGGCTTGAACTCCCACAACCTGAATAAGCACTGCTGCAATCTCACTTGGAAAAACAAAATAACTTCTCCCTTCATAACTATTTTTTAGTGCCCATTACTTTGAAAGTATGGCAGCTGTGCTTGCCTTCTGGCTTCGATGCCAGGGAACGTGGTGCGTGCTGGCTGGATGCGCAAGGTGAGCAGAATAGATGGTGCTTTTACAATTTTCAGGTCAAGTGGTGAGGTGCCAGGTGAGTGTAGGTACCTCTGTGGTTAGCTGTCTGTCTTCTGAATTCAGGTGAGCTTTAGGGGCCAGCATCTCTATTTGGATATTGCCCTAATACTCTTATATAGATGTATCCCTCCCCCCGCCGCCCTCCGCGTTCTTGCAGTTTCTGCCTGAATCTTCTCTACTCTGGATTGAAAGTAGTTGTTCCTTACAACTATTCATTCCAAGGTTGCATCCTGTTGTACTTGCTATTTTAACTAATCCACTTAGTATCAATTGATGTGGAACAAAGTCCTCTGGTAGTCTTACTTTTGGTTTAAACTAGATTTGTAACAGTGTAGTGATAGACTCAAATTAATCTAGAAAATTTTGATTTAATAAATAACTTTCACAGAATCACAAAACTGCTGAGGCTGGAAGGAATCTCTTAAGATCATCTAGTCCACTCACCCCCTGCTCAAGCAGGGTTGGCTAGAGCAGGCTGCTCAGAACTGTGTCCACTTGGTTTCTGAGTATCTCCCCAGATGGAGACTCTGCAACCTCTTCCACTGTTGGACCACTCCAGCATCTAAAAAATAAATAAATACTTTTTTTTTTCCTTGTATTCAGGTAGATTTAATATGCTTTAATCTGTGGCCATTGCCTTTTGTCCTGTCACTGGGCTCTACTGAGCAAAGTCTGTCACCTTTCCCTTCCCATCAGGGGAATTGATATGTATTGATATTTACACACATTGATAAGATCCCCCCATGCTTTCTCTTCTCCTGGCTGAATGGTTGCAGGTCTCTCAGCCTCTCCTCATCTGGAGGATGCTGTAGTCCCTTAACCATCTTAGTGGCACTTAGCTGGACTTGCTCCAGTATATCCACGTCTCATCTACTGGGGATCCCAGAACTGGACCCAGCGCTCCAGGTGTGGCCTCAACAGTGCTGAGTAGAGGGAAAAGATCACCTCCCTTGACCTTTTGGCAACGCTTTTCCTAACGCAGCCCAGGAGGCTGTTGGCCACCATTGCCATGAGGTTGCACTGCTGGGTAATGATCAGCTTGTCCATCAGGGCTACAAGGTCCTTCTCTTGCAGAGCTGGATTCCAGCCAGTTGGCCTCCAGCGTGTAATGGTGCAGATTACCCTTGCAGACAAAGCCTAAGACCTGTAATAATGCATACTTTGAATGAGTCTTGAATTGCAAAGACATAATTTACTTAGCTTCTGTCAAAACATTTTCATATAATCACTTCTTGTAGTATTGACACCCAAAATAAAACACTTGGACGTGTTGCTCTTTGGCAGGCTTCCTGCCTTCTCTCATAGAAACAATTAAGCAAAATTTGAGTCAGAATTTTCTCCCGAAGAACTAATTTTGTATTTTTCACAATAAGTGAACCATAATGTCTCCTGTAGTTTTTACAGGAATGGTAAATGTCTGTACTCATTTCCAGGGGGCCTTTTGTAGTAAGTCCTCTGCTTCCTGCTTCATTCTTTTCTCATGCATTTCTTCGAGCATTCTTGTTCAAATGTTATTGATGTTTTGCCCACTATGAAGAAGGCAGCACTGTAAGGGGTACATATACATACACAGAGTGATACACGGATAAAATCTTTTTCCCTATCTAAAAACTGTGAAGCTGAGTAGTATAGACTATGAAGTAAAGATTACCTGTAAAAGTGTTTGCATGTAAAATCTAGAAAAAAAGATGTGAATTTGTGCTTTTGCAAAAAATTTACATGACTCTAGATAGCTTATGAAAGAGCAAAACTGGTTTCAGTTAGAGTTTTAGATTAAAATCAGAATGTTAAATTATATCCAGAATAAAAATAATTGATGCAGATAAAATTAAATCTTAGTGCTGATGTAACTCAACCCCCAAACTCTAGTTAGCTTTGTTCTGCACTATTTGAAGTTTCCACGTGGTCTGAAAATTACTGTGCTTCATTAATTCCATCTGAAGAGGATTGAACAGTTAGATTTCTGTAGATGGAATAATGTGTAACAGTAACTTCTTGATATGTTATGGACTGCATGGATGCAGTTTTGGCCAGTATGCCCCTCTGGACCTCTATAAACAGCTGAGAATCCAATAAAGATCTCTGAATTATGGGCATTATCTAGTTGATTGAAGGAGCTTATTCTACTTACTGCTCTGCCAGCCAGCCAGTGTAACATCTGATATTTAAACTCATTATCTGTGTATCTGAAACAGTTTGCTTGTATCATAGCTTAAATAGAAGTTAATGTAATCAGCTACTCCATCTGCGTTTGAAATGAGGATGGTGAGCTAGAGATGATGAGCCAGTTTGCTCTCAGATTTCTTCAGAAATGAAGCATCTGTCTCTACTTGCTATTGCCTGCAAGTCTATTTGCCTGAGAAATGTAAGGTATTTCAAAGCTACGGGAGCCATCATATATTATTTTCTGTTGTGCTTAGAAGATGCAGAAATTACTCTGCTTACTAAAAAGTTCTTAGCAATGTCTGAAAAATATGGTAGGCTGGAGGAAGAATTACACAGCTGAGAAGCAGAGGACTTTAAAAATGTCTCTTTTTTTTTTTTTTCTTAAAGGAAACCTATTTAATGAGTTGAATTTTGAAGGCAATAAAAGATTAATTTTGGGTACAGCTGCAGAGACTCTGAATGCTACTGTGAGTGTTAAGGCTACTTAGTAGGAGGCTCCAGGAGATCTTTAAAACCAGTCTGGTTCAGAAATTTTTAAACCAGGCAGGTGATAAAATGTATTTGGTGTAAGGAGCCAATTAAAAGGCGTGTAAAGCAGGCTGAAGCCAAGTTTGCTGTTGCTGCGGTCTGTAAAAGTAGCAAAGCAGTCATATAGTAACCCAGGAATAAGGGATTTGCAGCAATGGAGTCTTAAGGTTGTGGTAATACTGGTAACTGGTGCTAGAACATGTGAGACAGAAAAGGGTATTGCCTGATGTTGTTAGCAGAAAGTCATATTTTCAAATCATGCCTGACACCATTTTCTAATGAAGGGCCACAGTTTGAAAACAATAATTAACTTTCTAATCAATCCCCTCAGGCTAGGAAGCCATTGTGGGTTTGTTACTGTTCACCTCCAGACCTTTTTTTATCACTGTGCTTGAGAACAACACAGGTCTGATGGTGCCTACTGACATTATTACTCAGGATGTCGAAAGCTTTACAGACTGTGCGTTGCATAAAATAACACAGTACTGATAGTACTTTGTCATGCTTCGTGATCTTTTTAAACAGCTCATCTTTATTAGGCAACCTGATCTTTCTAAACAGCTCATCTTTATTAGGCAACCGGAATAACCAGCTAGTACTCTCTCTGTAGGAGGCTGCAGTCCATGCCGTTTGCTGGTGAGGAACCAGTCAACACTTCTGTCTGTTGAGAAGGAAATGGAACTCCTGAAGACATACCAACAAATTCCCCAATTAATTAAAAACTGCTTTTAATATATGGTGCAGATCGCTTAAAAGAGGTGGTTGGCCTAGTATCTGATATTAAAGAGATGCTTGTTACATAAGAATATTATTATAAATTTTTTTTGTGAGACTTGGGTGTAGGTAATTCTGGAATTTAGAAACTGCTGTGAGTGAGCATTAAACATTAAGTTGTCTTGTTTCTCTAAAAGCTGCTATAAAGCGATACTTCTTTTATTAAGAGCAGGTAGATATCTTCATACTTCAGAATGGTCATCATGTTTCTCTCACACTAGGAGGTGGGAATCTAGGTGAAAATCTGTCCTTCTGATCTTGTCCTGCTTTATGGAAAGACATGTTTGATGTGGTTTAGAAATGTAGCTTTCAAACTGTTTGGGTTACTTGTTTGTTTTTCTGGGCTGTTGTAGTTACTGCTGTACTTCAGTAAATTACTGGAAAGAGTGTTTTGTAGGCAAATAACGTATTGGTAGTGGCATGAAGTCATACATCTGCCTGGTACTTGCTCAGCTACTCTTGTAGCTGGAGCTACAGATAACTGGTCTCAAGGAACTGATAAAACTAAACACTTCCATCAAAGAAAGATTGGGATACCTAAAGGCAGTCAGACAAGACCATCTTAAATATTGTGCTATCTAAAAAACCTTGGTTCACTTACGGCATCTAGTGCCGATGTATGCATCTCTGGGACTTAGTAACATCTTTTTCGATGTTGTGCAGGGTATACGATTAAATTCTAGGAAGTTTTTCAGATGCAGGGAGGGATGTTCCCCGCAATCTAATTGGTAAGCTATTGGCAATTTATTAGATCGGAGTAGTTCTGAGTAATAGTGAATAATGAAGGTGAAGGTCAACAGTAGGCCTGACTGGGTTTAGCGACTTCTGTTGCCAAAAGGGGCAGTCCTGCTTCTCATATTCCTCTCTCCAGGTTACATAGTCCTGCTCCTTCTCGTGGATTGGCTCTGATAGTTGTCCGATGGTGCTGTAAGCTAACTTGGTAAACAGGCAAAAAACTGGCTAGGTTAGTTTCCGTTGGAGAAGCAAGTGTAAACAGGTTGCCTTGTAACCAGACAAGTACCAGGGCCATTGCAGGGAAGGGGAGTGGGAGTGCTTGCTTGGAAGGGTATGAGTAACCTGCCTCTTCCAGTGGCTGCAAGCTGTTAGATCAATGCAAGCTATATCATGTCATTGCTTCCTAAGATGTGTTTGTCATTTTGGGTTGAACCTCAGTTTCTCTTCATAGGCTGTTTGTGTGTTTGCGATTCAGTTAATTTCTCTCTTTTTTCCTCCCCTTCCAATACCCTCTCTCTTAGAAACAACTAGTATGTCTATTCTGTGTACAAAAGGCCCTTGCTACCTAATAGGAAACTGCACTGGAACTGGAACTGAAATTTGTGTTGATTGTGGTCAAAGGACTTGGGATGCTAGTAATTCTTAAAACCACATCTTATGCAATGTTGCATTAAGATGGCTAGCAGAGTGGTAATTAACAGGAGTCCATGTGCAAGTTGATGCTGAGGAAGATTAAGACGAACAACTAAGAATGTAAAAATTGAGGCAAGTGAATGTGTGTAGACAATATATAAGCAAAAAAAAAAGCTTATTTAAATTTCATTTTTTATATCTTCTTTCAGGAAAAAGGGTGGCCTTTATATGCTGTATTACAGTTGTCATATTTGCTTTATTCCTGAATGAGTGAAGGTTTAAGTAACTTGTATACTGACTTCCCTTTTCCACCCTCTTGTTACCTCTGTAGTAGAACTTACCCTATTTCTTTCCCTTTTTCTGCTAGGGAAATAATGGTAGCAATTTTGGGTAGTAGTTTGTTCTTGGGTAGAATACAACCACACACAGGCACTCAGTTAAGATGTCTCTTTCAAGATAGCTATGACAGCTGTTTTAAATGGGTTGAAGATTTTGTGGTTTGGTGTTTCTTTTTGTTGTTGTTTTTCTGTTCATAGAATCAAGACAGAGCGGTGGTTCTGCCTTTAAAGCCTGTGTGGTTTGTAGGTATCATTTTAAAGTACTTATTTTTGTTTAGTTGTAAGTTTAGGATTATTTTTTTTCTTTTCTCATTTGTAAGCACAATTATAACAGAATAGCCCTGGCTGGGAATTGAAATAAGGCAAATTATGTAAATAAGACGCAGTTATGTGTCAGGGGCTTTTACTAGGTTCTGGAATATCTTAGAGGGGAAGAGGTAAACTTTTGTTGGCTTGGAGTCTTGAGGAGGAGATAAAAATACATTATGGAAAAACTTTCTTAAAGACGGAGAAAACCTTTGTTGTCAGTGTACAAATAACGTATGTCAGTGTTGTTTCCCTGAGATTTTGGGTAGCGTGGTGATTATGTTGAATACATGGCTACATCCCTAAATGTAGGTAGAAGGTTTTGTTGTATCTGTAACTGAACCTGTATCATTATGTAACTTGATAGATTTGTTCCGTTGATCATAATTTTCCTATTAGTTTTCTACTTGTCAGAATCTATTCTGTGGAGTTGAGCTTTCTTTGACAAGATGTCACGTACTGATTTTATTTATTTTGGCCTCTGTGCTTTGAGGGAGTGAAGAGCACTGTTACTTGAGTGAGAAATTGTGTATACTGATTTTTCTTTCTCAATAGAAGAATGTGCATGAATAATAAATGCAAGAGTATTTTGGGTTTTGTTACACTCAAACAGATTAGGACTGAAAGCAGCAACCGCAGACCTTACAGGTAAACTGAAAAACTGAAAGCTTCGATAAAAGTGAACTGAAAGCTATGATGCTTGCCTACTACTTAGACTTATTTGCTCAGTATATTAATAGAAATATATCTCATCTGTGATGGTTTGACGTTCAGTAATAAGGCCTGATACTAAAAAAAGCAAGTGTCAGTCTCTTTCTTATATGTGTATATTGTTGCCATAAGGTTGCTAAACAGACATCTCTTTCCTGTTGTTTAGCAAAGATTTTCAGAAAGACAAAAAAGTGTAGAAGTGAAATAACAGAATATTTTAAAATATCATGTCTTGAAAGTAACATTAAGTTATATATTTGTTAAATAACTGCATATAACTGTAATGTGTACCATTTTGTTTATTTTTTATTTATAGAAATCTTATTGTTAGGGTCTAAAGCCTCTCTGAAAAGGTGAGTTGAGTGGTGGTTAATTTTTTTCCTTTGGATCAGCTTGTTGAACTGACATGTCATGTGGCTGCCTGATGGTTTAGATCTCGTATGAGAAACAATGGAAGTCCATGGTCAGACAGTTGAAGGAAGGAGGGTGGGACCTTTTTTCAGCAGCAACAGCAGCATTCAGTCTAATTTATATGAGATTGTACCCTGCGGTAGTGACTTCAGTTTTGGGGCAGTTAAGGCTGTCCTGTTACTAATGAATCTTTGCTACCTCTAGAATTGACTTACTCCTTTCTTCATCCTGTTAAGACACAGTAGGGACTCAGTATCTATGTGTCTTCTCAGCAGTTCTGTGGTTAACTGGAAATTGAAAAAGGATTTTGGGGATCTGCTCTGTCAGATAATAGGAAACATGCGTATACCACTAGTAATTGTCTATAGCCCTACATTCCTAGTAACAGGGAACATGCTCTAATACCCCTAGTATTTTTCCACTGTTCAGGATTTTTATTGATTTTTTTTCTTACTGGATGTCAAGACGTGCTTTTTTCTCCTTTTACGGATAAAGTCTGCAGTGCTTTCTGAGGCATAGCAAGGAAAGGTTGTGGGTGCTGCTGCAAGGGTGGACTTGAAGAAGAGGATGTGCCAAGTTCTTGTTCAGAAATAGGATAGTAGAGAAAGAAAAAGAACATCACCCGTAGTGTTTATTCAGGGAGAATATAGGGGGGATCTTGGAAAATGTAATTTTCAGTAACTTTAAAGCTTGGAAAAGATGAAAGGTAGTTTGCAAACTCCTTGTGCAAGGCATTCCAGCATCATTGTGAAATGGTTGTTGAATCTGTCATACCGAATTATCTGTACTCATCTCTTAAATTCTAAATTAATAGCAATACTGCGGTAGAGAACAGCCTCTGCGGGACTTTCCCCCCTCTCCCTGCCCCATGAAAGAAGCTTTATTTTACCTTTACAGAAAAGCAGAAGTCCATTGGTATCTATCAGATATGTTAGATAGTCCTCTTCTGATTATTTTTGATTTACACTTGCTCCTTTTACATAGCTCAAATAGTCAAATGGTAATTTGAGACTAAATCAAAACCATCCACCTTCTAGTGAGACTTAAGTCTGGAGAATTGGTTCCTCGAACTTTGAGTAGCAAGGGATTTCGTCAGTTGCCGGGGATGGGCATGTTCTTGTACGTGAAAAAACTTAGCACTTCCCCGATTCTTCTACTACCTTTTGCTGACCTTGCATTGATACTAGACACCTTGGGGAAGTTATGAAAGTCTGACCACTCAGAGACTGATATCGTGGAGTCTATTTTTAACTAAATTTTTCTACCTTGCTACTGCTTCTAGAACCATTTCAAGTAAAATTGGGCCTGTTCAGGCCTTCCACCTTCATGAACAGAATTAGAGATGTATTTTTGCATAGTCTCTTACAGTTAGGTTTTTTTATTATTATTGTATTTTATTTTTTATTTTGTTAATACTGTAAACTTTTCACCATTCCTGAGGATTAGTCTACAGCCTCCCTGCAGGAGATGAGCAATTCAGAAACTAGGTAATAGATACTAAAGACATTTCAATCCAAATGGATGGCGAGGTGAAGGGTAATAATGATACTTCATTCAGGAAAACATCAGTGGATTGGGAGTGTTACTGTGTTTGAGTATGTTAATGCTTTCCAGGCTCTCTGATACCTCTTGGTGACCATGCTCTGATGCTCTAGGTCTGAAGTTGCACTTATGACAGTAATTGATTACTTGCTAGTAGCCAGAATGATTAATGTCAGGTTCTTTTGTGTACGTTGGGGAAAGGGACTCAGGAAAGTGACTTGTAATAGTGCTGTATGTGATTGATATGCTCTGTGGCATCCTTGGCAATGCTTGTTCTTGGAGGTGCTGGTGCCTCGTTTGTCCTTAGCATCAGTCAGGTATCTGCTACTAGATTCACTTCCAGTATCTCCCGGTTAGTGTCTTGCCTTTCCAGTTAGTTCTGAGTTTAGGGCATAAATAGTAGACCAAAAATGTTTGCTTGCTTTCTTGAATGGCTATTCCAGCTATTCTAATACCATTCCAGTGTCACCTGCTGTCTCTGTATGCAAAACCCCATGTACCTTCATGAAAGGTTTTGGAATTAATCAAGTCAGAGAAAGTGTTTAGTACTTAACAGAATTTCTGCTTTATTTTCAGGCTATCTGTAACATTCTATAAGAGACAATAAAATTAACTTTCTTAAACAGAATATGACAAACAATTGTCAAAGCTTGAAGGTATTTTTACTATACTTTGATTTAAATTTTTTACTGTTAGTTAATTTACTGTATAAATTTTAACTGTTACTGAGTGGGGTGATAATGAATGTATCAAACACCAAGAAAAAGGAAAGGGAGTAAGTGAAGTTTACCCATGGAACACGGTGTTTCCTTGAATAATTGTGCAAACTTGGATCAAGATACAGTCCAACATAAATATCTTTAGCTGTTCAAAAATGAGAAATTTAGCTAAAATAATGGAATTCCTAAGGATGTATAAAACCAGCCTTCTCATTTGGGGCTTTTAGAGTGTACATTTAAAAACAGTTTTCTTATTATACATAGGATTATGAGTCACTCATCTATTCTATAAAAAGAGAGAGAACACAAGCAGAAGGAAATGGGGCATGTATTTTTAAAGACTGCTTCTGCCTTCCTTTTTGTTTATATGTCAGCTGAATTTTCATGTAATAACGATTTCTGTAGTTGTTGGTCTTAAAACAGATACTAAATATTGCAAGAATTGTGATGAACTGTGGCAGCTGAGTTTTGTATTTAGATTTTAAAATAGTATGTATATAAAAAAAGCTGTATAATTTCTAAATTTCATGTGGTATGTAGCAAATGGAGAAGTAGAAGAACCAGTTGAAACTGTTTGTAGAGAATTAAGAATGGGGTACTTCTTATTGATAGTTACATGGGAGATGCTCTTCAGTTTCAGATTTGATTTGCTCATTGGTGCGCTTTGAATGCTAGACTGTTTAGTATATTGTTTTGGCAGCATGTACCGACACTTACTGGAGCGTGTCAGCAGATTTGGCACTAGGCTGCTAGGGAAAAGACTTTGTGTAGCTGGATCATTTCAAAGCTTCAGTGTTTAAGCTGTCATTACACTTTTGATATGAAACGGGTTACCTGAATGGAGTACTGTTCAAGTTCTCATGTTGCTAGAATGCATTGAATATAAATACCTAATTTTGGTGTAAATGTTCCATGTTGTAGCCTTGCTTCTGTATTATACGGAAGTCAGCAATTTTATAAGTGTCAATGACCTTTGAGAGAAAGAGCTCTGCTAGGATTCAGATTCTACCAGCAAGTAGGGATTACTTTTTTTTTTCTTGAGAACTTTGTGCAAAAGCATGTCTTCTCCAATTAACCTCTAGTGTTTCAACTTCTAAGAAAATGTATGTCATTTTGACTTTTAAATTGTGTTAAACCATGTTATTTAGATATACAGCAGTGTAGATGCTTTGTCACGACTGTGACAAACATCTTCGACTTTAATCCCACTTTGACTGTTGTATCTGGGAAAAAATGTGCACTGGGAAAACATTACATCTCTCAAGTGCTCTTTGAAATACTTGTTGCTATTTTAAAACAAAAACACTTCTGCAAAGTGATTTGTGGGGTCACTTGTGTAACTTAAGTAGCTAGTACTAGTTGTGTAAAGATTTCAGGAAGAATATGAAAATACTCTTCATTGATTTGTCTTGGGGGTAGGAGTTAGTTATGTGCTTTTTGCAGGAAAAAAAAAAGGAAAGAAAAAACAAGAAAAAATCCATGATATCATATATAAATTGACAGCATACAGACTTTAGAATTTTTTTGAAAACATAACTTTTATAAGGCAAATTGCTTGAATGATTTTGCGTAAACTGTTTCCTGTAATTAGCATCAAAGCTTTTTGGGGCATTTAGGGGTAATGGTATATGTTGTGGACACATTTTTAAAGAAATTTGATTTTTGTTTCCTTTTTGTGATTTTTTTTTTTTTTAAATGGCATTCTCTGTTCAGCGATAAACAAATTATTACTCAAAATTTATGTGGCAACCCAGCAGTTCAGGTAATTTGGTATCTCATTAAGAATTTGTAGACTAAGCATGTTCTGGTAAAACTTAAGATTTAGTTATTTTTTAGCTTGAAAAATAAATCTTGCATGTATTCTCACTAACATTTTAAAAATATTATTCCAGCTGTGTTGGGGTAGAGGAGCACCATGCTGTTGACATTGATCTATACCATTGTCCCAACTGTGCAATTCTCCATGGACCTTCTCTAAGTAAGTATGGGTTATTCAAATTTTGTTTTATACTTTCAGTCTGTTTTCTCTCCATGTGTGTGGTGGGTTGACCCTGGCTGGAAGCCAGGTGCCCACCAAAGCCTCTCTGTCACTCCCCCTCCTTAACTGGACAGGGTAGAGAAAATATAAAAAAAGGCTCATGAGTTGAGATAAAGACAGGGAGAGATCACTCACTAATTATCATCACGGGCAAAACCAAACTGAACTTGGGGAAAATTAACTTATTACCAATCCACCAGAGGAGAGTAATGAGAAGTAAAACCAAATCTTGAAATACCTTCCCCCCACCTCTCCCTTCTTCCTGGGCACAGCATCACTCCCGATTTTCTCTACCTCCTCCCCCTGCAGTGGCACAGGGGGACAGGGTATAATGGGGGTTGGGGTCTGTTCATCACACGTTGTCTCTGCCAATCCTTCCTCCTCAGGGGCAGGACTCCTCACTCTTCCCCTGCTCCAGCGTGGGGTCCCTCCCACA
>JANXJC010000023.1:20966938-20982151 GCA_027564655.1 Leptodon cayanensis
GGCTGCAGGGGAATCTCTGCTCCGGCGCCTGGAGCATCTCCTCCCCCTCCTTCTGCACTGACCTGGGGGTCTGCAGGCTGGTTCTCTTACATGTTCTCACTCCTCTCTCCGGCTGCAGTTTCTGTGCCCTAGCAACTTCTTTTCCCTTCTTAAATCTGTTATCACAGAGGCGCTACCACTGTCACTGACGGGCTTGGCCTTGGCTGGCAGCAGGTCCATCTTGGAGCCGGCTGGCATTGGCTCTGTCAGACATGGGGGAAGCTTCTAGTAGCTTCTCACAGAAGCCACCCCTGTAGCCCCCCCCCACTACCGAAACCTTGCCACACAAACCCAGTACAATGTGCAACTGAAAGACTGTTCAGAAGAACATTCAAGATTAGTTTGATTATTTAGAAGGTGCTGGTTCTACATGACTAACTCTGAGCTGATAAAACAAAACCACAGAACCAACACAAAACAAACAAAACATCCTGAAAGGTTCCTTGATCTGGAGATGCAGAGAGAATAAAATACGAGCCACCGCTATGGATTAGAGAAATCAAAGCGCACAGAGCTAGAAGAAAACAATCTGGACTTGACAGAGTGAGAGAATGAAAATTAGGGAATCATAGTTTAAAAAAAAAAAAATCCAAAAGATGGCTTAAGGTTCCTGTATTTTAATCATCAAAATTCTAATACCTAGGAAGGCAACTTGGAGAAAATGTGGGAGTTAGCTGTTTTACCATTCTTGATGATTGTAGGCTATATGCCACAGCAGTCCAGTGAAATCTGAGAATATGAACTTCCTGTTGGTGGTGTTTGTTTGTTTGTGGTGTGGTGTGTTTGGTTTTTTTGTGTGGGTTTGTTTTTTTTTTTTTTCCCCTTCCTATTAATGCCTTTGAGAGTTACACGGCTCCTAATTTCAGGTTTCTGATTTATAAACGAATTTCCACCAAGGTCCTCATGCAATTTTAAGAGTTGCCAGAGGAGTCTGTGAAACAGAGCAGCAAGAGACACCTCTTCTTTGGTTCTCCTTTCAGTAGATAAATTTGCTGTAGAGCTCTCCAGCGGAAAGATAGAAGAGTTTTTGTCTTTCTGTAACAACTGAAAGGATACTGCTTTATCCAACTTCCTAGACTTTTCCTCATAACTTCTGTTCTCAAAAGGAAACTATGTAAAAATGAATTTCACCTTTTTAACAATGAAATAAGTTTCTATGTTCAGACCTGAAAAATGTTTATATGCACTGTGTGTCTTTAACCTCCAAGCACTAAGTCATGGTCATTGGTGTTTTCTAATGTGGTTTCTTTTGCTTGAAGACCACATAATGATTTATAGTCATCAGTGACTTAAGATCTAGAATCTGCACCCTCAGTGGTAGTCTTGTGGAGTATGAACAAAGTGATAAAGCATTACTTATTGACGTAATTGATATATGTTGCATGATATGTATCTTGTACAGTATGCAAATTCAGGGTTAGCTGCTTTTAGGTTAGGGGCTTAAAGGTAAGATAAATGCTGTTTTACATGCTTGTAGTTTTAAGTATTCCAGTTGTCATTTTCAGTTAAAAATCTGCATGTCTCTCCTGTAAATCAGAATACAAATAACAGCCATTTCTTTCCCTACCTTTCTGCCTGTTTTTTTCTGTGGAATAGAGGGACTAGGAGGAGGAGTAGAAGGGGGATCATATCTGACTTTGAAAGTAATAAACTAGTAAATTTGAAACTTCTTTTCACTTCTTGATTTGGGAGAACTAGTATGTTCCACCGTGAAGCCTATGAATAACCTTTCTTGTAATGCAGAGGCTGCTGGCTCTAATGCAAGCTCTGTCTCACCTGCAGCAATTTGACAGTGAGATAAGAGTGATTTTTGTGTTGGAAGTCTTCTCAAAAAGACAAGAATCTGTGGTAAAAATTATCCTTACTACTTCATATTGCCTCAAGTAAGTAGATCATCTAGATTTAGAAGCTTCAGACATGTCACTTATCAACCCAAGCAGAGGTGATATATTGAAATATGCCTTCACCTGGAATTTTTTTAATTGTTCTGAGAGAAGCTGTCAGAATCAAATCTATGATAGTTTGTGGTTTGGGCTCTACTTTAGTGTTTAGAGAGGCTGATAATGTCTCATGACTGTAAGTGTTGTAGCAATGCTCCAGAGTGCTTCAATCGTATGAAATTATGTACATAAATAAAAAAAGCATTGTTATTTACAACTTCGTATTTTAAAATCCCTTTGTCTAAAGGGGTTTTGGAAGAGACAAAAATTCAGCTATTTGATTTAAGAGGGCAAGTATATCTGCGATTTCAGCCGACACTTGTGTGTATAATCCCATCTAATCAAATGATGTAGTGCAAAAAATTTATTAAAACTATGCAAGAAACACATACTTCGTGCTACCAAATGGATGGTTACTTTCAGTATTCTACAAAATTAATTATGTAAAAGTTTGAATAATGAAAAGAAAGCTACTGCATAGTCAGATGTAAAGATCAAATTAACCAATCAATTTCTTCTTGTATTTCAAAGAAAAATAAATCCTCTTCTTGATTTGGAAGAGCAACAATTTTACAAGACCTTTAGTAAGCAGCTGTGCATGTAAAATGCTGAATAATTAATCCCCAAATCCTAAATAATAAAAAAAAGTTATTTAAAAAAATTGTAATATGCTATGGAGTTTTCTTAGTTTACTTAGTTTAGAGTGATCCTTAAGTCTGAAAATGCTCTATTTGCGTGAATGCTGGGAGTCAGGTCTGTCACCAGACTCTAGAATCTAGAGCTTTAAGAGAGTGTGAGGTGCAGTAAGTGTTAACAGGACTGTGGTTGTCAGGACATTGCTTTCTTAATCTGGTTTTATCCTCTCGAATTCTGTAAATATCCTCCCACCTATTTTTTCTGAATGTGGTAGTAATGCCAGTGTTTGGTCTGAGCTGACAATATGAGATGATATACTAGGCCTTGGAAGTGGTATTCTATGAATTACTGTATGTTACTGTATGTGGTATGTATGATTTACTTCCTATGCTAACATTTCTCCTGCCTTTTGATCACTGGGAATCACCTAGAGGACCACTTCCAAGACTTGGGGCCTCATTGTACAGATGTACACCTCTCAGTGGTCCCCATTTGAAGTCTAACGTGTGGCCTCTGAGGCAAGCAGGCTGGTAGTGTGAGAAGGCAGGGAACAGTGTTTGCCTACAGTATGTACAGTTATTGGCCCCTTGTTTTGGGTTTATAAGGAATGTAACTTAAAAATAGCTTTCTGCTTACTTTTCATGAAAACTTCCAGCACACTCCTTTCCTTTTCTCAACCTTCCTGCAACTGTCTAGTGTACTTTTAGTGTGTGTATTTTTAGTGTTGTCACGGCAGGTTGTGCCTCAGTTTTGAGGAACAGCTTCTATATGAATTTCAATTTATATAGTTTTTTTTTGTTTGTTTTAATTTGAGCATGAGGATCCAGCCAGTTAAATTATTTTTCTTGCAACTGTTATTGTAATGTCTTGTGGGGTTATAAAAGGTCTAGAATTAAGAGATATGTAAGTGGGAAGACTTTCTGTTACTGTTTTCTGTTCTTCAGTGTTCTCTTACTTATGGAAGGATGATATACATTGCCAAGTACTAAGTAAAGGAATGACTTGAATTTCTGATTTTTAGGTGTTGGAAAGACAGATTTTTAAAAGTTGGTTCTGTGCTATAAAATCTCTTCAGCTTATCTTACAGTTTTAATGAGCTGTTATAACAGCAGTGAATTTATGAAAAACTACTATTTAGCCACTAATTTCTTGTATTATTTTTTATGACTGAGAAAATAGCTTTGAAAACTTAATAAACCTGACTTCATTATTTATGAAGTTTTACTGTATTTGGATAGTTGGCTCATTAAGCAGGCTCTTTAGCACTGGTTTTCAGGTTAGCAAATAGCTATAAATGTCAATTAATTCTCTTGCATGTCTTCTAAAGAGTACATTTTTTCACATCTGTAGGAAACAGCTTATCAGTAGGAATAATTACTTCTTATGTGTAATGACTATATAAGGTGTCAGTTATTCCTGTATAACCAACTTTTTTTTCTGGAGAAGCAGCATTTTTTTTTTTTACTTTTTAGAAACTACTTTTTTTTTCCCCTCTTAAATCCTTATCGTCATGTTACTGTTAGCTGTGTTTTCAGTATTGCTAGCACTTTTTTAGATTTTGAGTGCATCGTGACTTTGGTAAACTTAGGAATGAGCTCTTCCATGAAGTTCAAATTTATACAGTTGTTCAGCTGGGTGTTGTATTTGCATTGCAGGCTGCTTTGTATATGCCTGTAAAACACCATTTGTGTTGACAAGTAACAGTAGCTTTTCCCTCTTCTGTGTTTCCTCAGCAGATGTAACTAAATTTCTGCTTAATATTAGTGGTTAAATTTTAGATCTGGTATCAGTAAATCTTCTTGGGGCAGTCTTCCAGTAGCAACTATCTAATGCTGTAGAGCAGAGTTTGGCTTTTTTAGGAAAAACTGAAACGCAACCTAAAAATTACTGTACCCTTAGTATATTTCTTAGTGTGGTAAATGATATGCTGGTATGTCAATAGAAAGGTAGCAAGTTTAGCACTGTGGGAGTTTCTTTCCCAGATGATGAGATGATGGTCCTTTTTGCCGAGGCACCTGTTGGGAATTTAATAGGGCTTCTCAGGCTGTTGAACGTTTGAGTACAAGAGATACAGTTTTATTTGTATAGACAGAAAGCGCTCCAAAGTGCGATTTGCTAACAGATAGGTGATACAACCAAGGGCTTGCTTTCAAAGCAGTAAGCTTGTGTTCTTTATAAATCAAGATACAAAATGAGTGGTTGATGAAGGTGAATTAATGAAATATCCATTATGAAATAATTTGTCACAAAATAATGAAAATTTGAAGTCGGGCAGTAAGGTCACCATGATATCATAAGTCACTTTGTCCTCTGCTTCACTTAAAGCCAAAAAATTCTATTGGGGAGGCTGCATACAGCTTACAATATTCTAAAATACAGCCTTTCAATATATAAAGGGGACTTAGAAAGAAGATGACTTTTTACTGAGGCCTGTAGTGACAGGACAAGGGGTAACGGTTTTAAACTGAAAGAGGATAGGTTTATATTGGATATAAGGAAGAATTTTTTTTACGATGAGGGTGGTGAGACACTGGAACAGGTTGCCTGGAGAGGTTCTGGATGTCTCATCCCTGGCAGTGTTCAAGGCCACGTTGGATGGGGCTTTGGAGCAGCCTGGTCTAGTGGAAGGTGTCACTGCCTATGGCAGGGGGGTTGGACTAGTGATCTTTAAAGTCCCTTCCAACCCAAACTGTGCTATGATTCTATGAAAATAGTTTTTTTTTTTCTCATTTGCTGTCTGTCATTTGTCATGGGGACACCAACACAACAGTTTTTATGAGAATGTCTAGTTTTTCATTTTCCTTGGCCATTGAAGTACAGGGAACTGTTAAAAATGCAGTTTAGTTTCTACTGAACTATCAGTTTCAAATGCCCAAAATAGGATAAACTAATGTTCTATTACAATGTTCTTTATTAATATCCTGTAAGTGCATTAAAGCTTCAAACCACTCAGAAGTCGATTGTTTTGGGGCGCAATGCGTGTGTTATGTATTGTGCTTGCATAGTAAAGATCACACCTACCCAAACCAGTTTATGCCCAAAACTGTTACAGAGACATAAGCAGTGTATAAAAGAAAGGTGGTTTGGTTTCAAATAGCATATGGTAGTAAATAGTAGTAATATTATCAGACTGGATATGGGTATGCTCATATGGTGAGATAGCACAACAGGATTAGGTCCTGTTGATTCTTTATTAATGCATAAAATGAAGTCTATGGATCTTGAAGAGGTACAACTCTTCTGTTTATTTAAAAAAAAAGTCAGAGCTTTAGGAAATTAAAGTTCTGCTTGTAGTTTTGTTGGTGACTTTTTAGATTTGGACAGCTTTCAGGCTGCTGCTGTTTACTTGTGCTGCACTGGATATGGAGTCTTAAATCATGTGCACTGAAGTTCTCACATAGAAGGAGCTATAGAAGTATAGAGGATTACTGTGAGGTGTCCTGAAGATTTTGCTTGTTGCAGATAAGTAGAGTGTCACCTGCATAAACAGTAAGGTTTGTTAATCATAATAATGTGACTGAGGCATGTCTGGATCTCTGGTGGGATGACTGCTAATCTGAGCCATCTGATTTAACTAATTCAAAGTTTAATCCTTCTGAAACTTGTAGTGAAGAAGAGGAGGAACTGGCACAGACATGACTACACAGAGTTGGATGATGGTTCCAAACCAGTGCAGGCTGGAACACGGACCTTCGTTAAACAGCTGCGGGCTCGCTGTTTCCCAAGGTACAGAAGCTTACTTACACATTTCAGTGAAAAAAATAGAGAAATGTTGCCAGCTGAGTGTGTCTTAGGGGAGGTGACTAACATTTCTCTGCTTTAGAAAATGAAGGTTGAGGATGACTTCCTCCTCCTTTAGAATGCCCCCCTGCCCCATCCCTGTTTCAGATGGATACATTTGCCTTTTCATGCAGTAGTTTCCTCTGTTGAGTTTTGCACTGAGTTATGTTGTCTGTCGGGACTGCTACAGGGTGGTGGTGGTGGGTTTGATTTTTTGGGGTTTTGTTTGTTTGTTTTTGTGGGGGTGTAGGGGCAGTAGCATAACTGGTTGGTTTTTCTTTTTCTTTTTTTGTGCCTGAACTGTCAGAATATTGTCTGTTTATTCCTCTAGCCCAGGAGTAGTCCTCCGTTTCATTCCAAATAACATAGAACATTTATATGAGCTGGTAGTCTATCCATTCTCACATGCTTTAGAGGAAAGTGGAGAAACATGTGTTGTACTTTCATCCTGAGCTGTCTGTGATAGGCTATCTCTGAAACATGATGACTTACAATTCTTTAAAGGAGGTTGTTGTTGTTACCAAAATGTACTTGAATGCCTTCTCTGAGAATTCCTTTTCCCCATCCTCTTAAATTACTGTGTTCAGTCATACAGAAAGATTATGAGTTCCCAGGTTATGCATGACAGTAAATGTTTTCTTGCTGGTTTAGGTCGTTTTCTTTGTCTTTTAGTTAAATGCTTAATATAATAGTACCAGGTCCATTTCTTTTGGATTCAAATATAGCTGTTCCCATCTGTCCTCCCAGAAACAGTGACTTTTTATTCTTTTTTTTTCAGTCATGGTAATATTCTATTATTTCTTTCCACCAGTGCTGATGAAGTAATTTTAAAAATGCATGGAAGCCAGTTGACACAAAGATACTTGGAAAAACATGGGTTTGATGTTCCCATTATGGTTCCTAAGTTAGATGGCCTAGGCCTCAGACTTCCTCCGCCAACTTTCTCTGTTTTAGATGTGGAACGCTATGTAGGTAAGAGTCACTCTGGAGTACTTACAAATGATCCTGTCTGTAAATTAAAATAAATATTTGCATGATTATAAGAGCTTCCAGGGTGCTAAATACATATTCTAAATTGAAGACTAGCAGAGAGTAAAATTAAAGCTATGGGTTTTTGGTTTTCTTTCTTTCTTTCTTTGTGTGGTAGATATGCGATAGGAGTACAGCCTTACTTTTCAACTTTCAAACATGTTAATTTTGGTGCAAGCTAAACATAGAATGCGGGTTTTTTTTTTCTGCTACGTGTTGTAAACCAATAAAGTGTAATGACTTCTAAGATAGTTCTCTGTGGGAATTAAATTAATCACTCTTGTGATCAGTAAAGTTTAATCATTGGTTAGGGTATTGCAAAACTTAATGTTTGGAGCTCAGTGAATTGGCATTTCTGAATTAAATCTTTCTTCCTGGAAAATTTCCTACCTTGGCTTCCTTTGGCAGGAGAGCTAGAGCTTCCTAAGGACCATTTCTTTCCTATCAGATCTCTTGACAGTCTGTAATTGTTTCAGCCTTGTGTAGGTCTGCAGTAGAGAGAAATAGAGACTGAGCTAATTGCAGTATGACATTTCCTGTAACATACAGTTGAGAAGTCTATATATGGCCTTGTCTGTGTTCTTGTGATAACCTAATATAATGATGTGTGCTGAATGTAGGTTTTCTGTCCATCAACATTTTACAATGGCACCAGAATATAGGAAATATGTAGTATAGGGTATATTGTTACCATTATGATGATTATAAACAGTAATGTGTTCTGCTTTAAACTGTAATTATCACTCTGATACTTCTGAATCTTTTCTTTTGGAATACTGCCTCTTCAGATGCAGAGAGAAACTTGGTCTTCTCGTTCTCATACGTATATTTTGACCTGCCAGGTTCTCCAGTTTAGGGAAAAAAATAGAATGTTACAGATTTACCTTTCTATTATTGAAATAAAGAATAAGAAAACTGAATAAATACTATTCCAACTGGAATTTATCAAGATGATGCTAACTTGCAATTTTAACATAATTTATGTTTATAATGTACATCTAGATGTATTCTAGTATTCAAAAATTGTCAAATTTGAGCGTTGTATAACTAAATGGACATAAAACAATTACTCTTATTATATTGTTGTTAGTCCTTTTTCTTGGTTAAAGGTTGCTTCTTGCTTGTCTAGTTCTACAGATGTATCATTTCAAAATATGCAATATGTAAACCAATCCTTGTTGCCTTTGAAAGTGAAGCACACTCATGACAATTATTCAGTGAAATTACTGCATGCTTAAAAGTTATTCCTGTATATAAGGAGGGTGGGAGTGGGCTTGTAGAATGTTTGCAAAGGAGTACCTGCGTAGTTTTTAACGTTAATAACTTACCAATTATGGCACAAGTTTAGTTCAGTTTGCTAAGAATTACAGGCTGTGAGCAGTAGGATTTATTATTTGTAAAGAATTTTCAGTGGTCCTTGTGTTAAATATTTAAGTGCTGTGGTGATGATTAATAGGAAGAGTGAGGAGTAGATCTGCTGTGATAACTTTCTCTATGCTAGTCTTTCCAATTGCAGCCACAAACCCAATGTGTGGGGTTGTTTTTTTTTTTTTTTTTTTTTTTTTTTTTTTTTTTTTTTTTTAAACCAGTTGCAATCATTCTATACTTCTCTTTTTCTTTTTGGTTAATCACAGGAAAGAGGATTTTTTTTTTTTTTTACAGTGTTTTCAGTTCTGTCCTTAGCTGATTATAGCAATTAAAGTTAGACCTAATAAAAAGTTGTTTTATACTGATCTGTCTCTGTTCCAAGAGAATACCAATAGCAGTGGAGTTTTTGTGCAGAAATGTTTTGATAAAGGCTGGAAAAAAGTTAAATTTCTCTCAAGCACCTTAATTGGCTGTTTTTATCTGCGATAGGTTTAAGAAAGTCATCCTATTTTTCACAGGTGGTGACAAAGTGATAGATGTAATAGATGTAGCAAGACAAGCAGACAGTAAAATGAAGCTCCATAATTATATTAAGTATTTCACAAATCCTGACCGACCAAAAGTATTGAATGTGATCAGCCTGGAATTCTCGGACACAAAGTGAGTACTGACTTAAATTCATTGAACATAGGAAGTGGTTTTCACTAAGCTGAACACTATGTGTAGGAATATAAAGTCTGTAGTGGGAAAGATAGGAGGCTGCATATTTTATGTAGACAGCTACTGTGATGTAATGCCAGTATAAAACATTTTTATTAATTCATAAGTAATAACTTTGTAGGAAACAAAAATTTAAAGCTGTCATTTAAAAAGAGGTGTGCTTACTCTTGATTATATTTATGGTTCTTTTTTGTTTGTTTGTTTTAAAAGGATGTCTGAATTAGTGGAAGTACCAGATATTGCCAGAAAGCTTTCATGGGTGGAAAATTATTGGCCAGATGATTCTGTCTTCCCTAAGCCTTTTGTTCAGAAGTATTGCTTGATGGGTGTCCAGGACAGCTATACTGATTTTCATATCGATTTTGGAGGAACATCAGTTTGGTACCATGTTCTCTGGGTATGAAGGCTTCTTGATTTATGACTATGCAAAACAAAATTTATTCAGTGTGCAGCCTTCTGCCATGGCATTATCACCTGTATGAAATTTTGTGCTTAAAAAGCCAGGGAAGGAGCTTGAAAGTGAATTACTGATTGTTGATGTTGCATTTTTATGCTTTTATTTTAGCATGCTGTTGGTGACTTCTAGACTGTAATTAGTTGACTGATCATTTTAGTAGACTGGTAGGTAATATAGGGAGGTTTTAGTATGAAAAAAATTAATTGAATGAAAATCATTGACATACTCAACTTCTTATTCTTCTCACAAACTTTGACCATGTATACATCATAAAAAAGGCAAAGTGGTTTCATCTTATGTTTTCTCATTTGGCATGTGTGCACATATCCATAAATTGTTTATAAAAGCTGGACTTTTTTATACTGCAATGAAGAGTTTTGGTTGATTTGTTTGTTTCTTTTACATCACAAGACACCAACTGGTTAGTGTGCTATTGACTAAGCTTTTGGTGGATTACAGTTGAGAAGCACTGGGGCGAGGAAGCCCTAACATTCCATAGTGGAAATATGGAATTCTTACCATTTAGATCAATCTGTTACTTCATTAGGAATGATTCAGAGGTTGTAATATGCCTCCAGGAGGACATTCATTTATTTTTTGACATTTTTGTTTAATAGGGTGAGAAGATATTCTATTTGATCAAGCCCACTGATGAAAATTTGGCTCTGTATGAGTCTTGGAGTTCATCTGTCACCCAGAGTGAAGTATATTTTGGGGACAAGGTTGACAAATGTTACAAATGTGTTGTGAAGCAAGGACACACTTTATTTGTTCCAACAGGTAAGATTTTACCCCTATTACTAGGACTTAGCATGTTTATAATCACCAGGATTTAAGGGTGAAATGATTGCTTTATCAACATTTAGTTTCTCCTAAAATTTTGGATAAGAGAGAATAGTAAAAAATTTAGAAATTAAGATTTTCAAAACAAGTAATCAGCTTTTTAGATTGCCTGACAGTAATAGCAGTTGTCAGGGAAAGAAAGGGTGTTTCTTACCCAATTATAAGACAATGAATTAAAGCTTTATTTGGATATCAGGGAAATAGTTCCAATTCATAGAACACACACTGTTCACCATTTGATAGATATTCAGACTGAATTATTATCTTAATTTTATAATAGAATTTTGGTTTTACAGCTTTTGAATATTGTAAGACCTACTAGGCAAAATTATTACAAGAACATCACATAAACTTCTTGTGCTGTAGGCTAGAGGATCAAACATAAAAGTTGGGTGTTTGCTGTTGTGTGTGGTTTTGGTTTTTTTTTTTTCTTCTTCTTCATTTTTTGTTTTCTGCCAGCAGGAAATCTAAACTTTGATGGAGCCTGTGGAGATTCTCTGAATCAAAATGAAAGTGTCCCTAAATAAAGTCAAAGAATGTATAATTGAATTCATGTGTTAATTCCTTTTGTTAAAAATAAAAGGATATTTGTAGATATACTTTATGAAACTGTAGAGTTCATAAATTCATTTCAGAAGCTTCCTTTAAAAATGATGCAGAGGCATGGTCTTTTCTATTTTCTTTATCAACATTTCTTGTAGCTGTCACCTAATAGCATCTGATAAATCACAGGACACTTTTAAGAAATGAGAAACACCAAAACAATTAAACTTCTTTACTTAAAAAAAACACAGAAAAAGCCTCCAAACAAAACACACCACCCCCACGCCCCCTAAACTCCCAAGTACCGTAAACTTAGAAGTCTTTAATAAATTAAACCGTATTTTGCCAATAAAGCGAGTGCCAGTTAATTTCTTTTATTTTCACTTATCCAGCCCATCCATATAGATACTTCTTATTATTTTATTATTAAAGATTTGTACTGGATACTATCTTCCCATTTTGCTGGGAGGAAGCTTTAAATATGTGGAGAAGGAAAATGGTGTACGATTCCACTTCTGGAATAAGCCTTGGAGGTTATATTCAGTACCTGATTCTGTCATGAACTTTCTAGACCGACTACTACATTTTTCTCATAGCTCAGCTCTCTCCTCTGAGGTTTAGTGTTTACTGTTGTAGGTTCATGGCTTGTGCGGAATAAATACTGCGTAGCGAGGAGCTGTATATGCACTTAACATTTCTGAATGCCCAGAGCTTTTTAAAACCATATATTTTTGACAAGAGATGACATTAATTTTCCATTTATCTAAGTGAAAGGTCATACATCTATGAACAAAGAATGCAGAATTACAAAATGAAGAACTTTATTGTGACCCACAGATCTTTGAAAAAAGATAGACTTCCCAAGTTATCAGCTGAATCTGAGCTCTCACTATAATGTGGCCAAAAATAAAAGCATCATAAAATGGTAATTCTAGTGTATATGTGTATTTGTGTTTGTATACACATAAAATGATATTTTTGAATGTAAGTGTGTGTATGTGTATACGCACATACATATTCGTATACATATGATGGAGTATAGTGTAAGAACCAGTAAATTAAACTAGATTTCAAGACAGGTGTTTAAAAAATGGGAAATTCTGTAAGACTGATTAAAGGCTTTAAAATACCATGATCTCTACTGAAAACCACTTTTGCTGTTCCTGCTTGCACTGATGGTAGTGAATGTCGTAATTATTTTATAATCTCTGAAATATGTTCAGAGTAGACTTCTGATTTAAAATTTATCTTGCATGTAGATGAATAGCACCTACTGGGAGGCTCTTGAGAGTTATTTAAATATTATTCAAGATATTCTGTGTGGTTGACACCAAACTTTCTTGCCTTGTTACATAGACCTTGATCAAAACTGCAGCATAAAAATAGCAAGTAAAATGTAAAAAAATTAAATCCTTTAGTTGATACAGGTATGCCATAAAAATCCTTGGTGTTGATGCAACAGCGACAAGGCTTTGTTGTCAGTTTTGTTGGTGTCTTGGGAGATGTGTGTTTAAAGGGTTGAAATACACGTACTCCTTGGAGCATCAGAGGTATTCATCTACTATGATGATGATGGTAAGAGTGAAAAATTGAAACCATATTAAAAAATGCAAAATGCATCTGGTAATACAAGGCAATCTTCATTGCACTGCACTTCTCAAAGACCAGAGGTAAAACTGAACAATGTATAACATTAATTAAAAAAAACCCTTAGGTTACATGTGCCTTTGTATTCTACATCCTCTGGTAACTTTTTACTTCCTTCACAGGCTACATAGTAGACATGTTACTTAGCTAGTTGCTAGGTTTCAGGTGTTTTGATGTGTGGTACCACAACAACTAGAACTGGTTGTTCTTAAATGAAGTAGGGCATGGATTTACTGGTAGTTTGCAGTACATAGTTGCTTGTGATTTGGTCTGATCTTGCCTGAAGTTGGGGAGCTTCCTCTGTTTGTATGTCTTGCCTACGCTCAGTCAAACCATGAAGTAATCTGCAAATGTATGGCCAACTTGTCTTTTGTCAAAAGATCATCTGTATGCATGCAAAATCAGAAAAAAAATCTTGAAAGAAGAAACTCTATTTGTAGTTTGTTTACATTAAAGCTGCACAGTATAAATTTTGAAGGTAACTATTTTTAATCAGCAAGCTAATATCATATGTTCTTTTGTGTACTTACTTGAAATTATCCAGTAGTAATCAGCTAGATTGCTAGCGTAATGTTGGCCGTGCTTTGCCACGTTGAATGGTGGAGTTCACAAGGACAGTATTTCAATTATGTGACAATTTTATGCACTCAGAGTGCCTAGACTGGATTTTAAACTGGTAATAATTTTACTGGAATTAGGACAACTGTATTTGAAATAATTAATAGAACTACTTCTGAATTCCTATTTGAGAACCTTCAGTATTGCTGAATGACTTTGTTGTGCAAACAGCTCAGTTACTGTTAGCACATGTAAATATTGAAAGGAAAATAATTTTTATTTTATTTTTATGACTTTATCTTTCCCTCAGTATATTCTTCCTCTCCTGACTTGCTTATTTTTGTTGATTGGAGGGAAAATTTCTGGGAATTTCTACTTGAAAAATGAGTGGTGATCTTGCATCCCCCCTCCGCCTCGTGTGAAAAAAGTCTTAATCTTAACTCCTTCAGAAAACTGCAGTTCCACTAGATTTCTGAAACACTGTAATATACATGTTGTTAAAATTTATATTACTTGTTCCTAGGACAGAATACAAATTTGTTTGTTTGTGTTTTTTTTTGTTTCTAGGTACAGCATTTTTACTTATATGTGTATTTTAAAACACATTTTACAATGTGTTTTAGAATAATTTATATGTATTTATTAAGTTTCAGAATCTGTCATTTCAGGCTGGATTCACGCTGTGCTCACATCTCAGGATTGTATGGCTTTTGGAGGAAACTTTTTGCACAACCTCAATATTGGCATGCAGCTCAGGTTAGTCTCAGGTCTTTCTATGCCTTTTCCTGAGTAAGTAGGATATTCCTTTAATAAATATTTTTCTTCATGCTCTTAACCAGGATCAAATCGGTACAGGCTCTCAAACAGGCATTAGTGGCATTTTCAGTTAGAATGTATCAAGCATGCACTCTTATTTCACTTCTGCAAAGTTTGTTTCAAAAGCAAAATGAAGGGTATGCAAGAATTTTAAGTGAATAAAAGAAAAAAAAAAAGGAAAAAAACCCTGCTACTTTGGAGATTAGTATAAGTGAGTAAAACAAAACTGAGCAAGCCCAGGTGTGTGACACTGAGTTGAAATGAGCGTCCTCAAGTCAGCATTGCTCTAAGGGCAGCTGTATTTAGTTTTTGTCCAAGATGTGGAGCTGTCTTCTAAACATATTGTTTTTATTTATTACAGTGGAATCCTGATAAAATTCCATCTGTTAAAAGATCACACATTGGGTTTGTATCCTAGTTTTATGAAGTCCAACTTTATTCTTAGAAGTGCCGCAGTCAAACTTGATAAGGTCAGAGCCTGGATGAGACCAGAGTTCAATCTTGTCTGTGGTCTTGTTGGGATTTAACTATGTGGTACTTGACTTCTTTTATTTATCATGGCCATGGTTATTTTATTTTATTTTGAACGTTGTGTCAATTTGAATGATTACATAGTTGAATAATGAATTTTATAATTAAAACATTAATGTTTTGTAATATTTCTATTTATTTAGGTGTTATGAAATGGAGAAGAGGCTAAAAACCCCAGATCTTTTCAAATTTCCTTTCTTTGAAGCCATCTGTTGGTTTGTGGCCAAAAACTTGCTGGAAACATTGAAAGGTAATCCTTGTTTTGTTTTAAGAGGTATACGTGAATCTGCTTGCCGCCCTCCCCCC
>JANXJC010000023.1:20983844-21011344 GCA_027564655.1 Leptodon cayanensis
CTTTTTATCCCATGACTCCTTGAGTACATAGACTAGGAGCCTCTTGTGACTTGTGTCTTAGGGGAGGGGTATGAAGCTTATTCTCATGTTATTTTTAATCTATGGTTTAGCAGATACTTTGTTGAAGAACAATGCTATGATCTATGAACCCATCATAAAAAATGAAAATTGAGGTTTCTATGACTAGAGTGAAGCTTATGTTGGGCTTTGGCATCAAGACTCATGTGAATTAGGTGTTTACTAGTCAGGATTTGTTGTTTTATAAATAAAGGATGTTACCAGTTGGGTTGTGAAAGGTAATGGTGATGACTGACCTGTAAAATGTTGAGTACATGGTTAGCAGTACTTCGTATGAAATTCAGGTGAGTAAGCAAAATCAGCACAATGTATCCTTCTGGTTCTTTTTATAAAATGATAGATAACAGGGTCATAAACTTTTCGATTTTGTCTTTTCATTGGCAAGAAGTGTTGTATCGTATTGTAAGTGTTGTGGCATTCACCTAAACTTCATAGTTCTTAGGGGTTCAGAATAGGTAATTTGTCCTTCTATCTGATACTCATTAATTTTGATTACTCTTACGCCATGCAGTCTTTTCTCTTGCTGCTAAAAAATCCAGCATGTAGTGCTGCATTGTATTCTCAAAATTTTATCACCTGAGTCAGCTAGTGGGCAGGAAGACTTCTGCTGCAACTCAGGCCTGCCACTCCTTCTTGTACCCTTCAACAAGTAGGAGGCATCTTTGAGGGAAGAACAGCTGTTTAGTAACAGAACTTCCCTTTTTCTGCCAGCAGACTAACACATTATCCAGAAGAATAGTGTTTTAGTAGTGTATTCTTTTCAGGGAATAAAATGAGCCAAACAGTTCCAGCGTTGGTCCATTTGCTATTGACAAGTGGAAATATTTGTCAGGAACACAGGAAGAGGTTGCAATCTACTTTTAGCTGTTTATGGCGGACTTGTTTTTTCCCTTCTTTTTTTTTCCCCATGAAGGAAAAGAGAAAACTGAAAAGGAATTGCAGTCACTTGGAAGCACCAGCTTTCTTAAGAAGAGCAGCTTCTGTAGCAGAGCGATTTCCAGCCCCCACCCTCTCTGATTTTGGGAGGAATAATGATGTAAACTGTGTGAGGGAGAACTGTGATAATTGGAAGGGTGACAGAAAACGTTCGGGGAGTGCAAGTGTGCTAGTGTGAACCATTTGCTGTATGTATGGGAATAAGCAATAGGAATTATAATGTAGAGATACATCCCACATCCTTCTGGTCCCCTTCGACTAAAATATTTCTGAATGAAATAAAAATGATTTCTTTCTTCAAATATGTTTTCTCTTGTTCTGCATTTTATATCTGTTTTGTTCTAATTGACCCTTAGAATGTTGTAAACTCTCCCTAATTCATGCAAGAATAAGTCAAAAAAAAGAAGATCTTTACATAGAATCACTTTAGGGTGGTGGTGTTTTTTTTTTTTTTTTTTCTTTTTCCCCACAGTATGCACACAAATACAGGATGTCATGTTTCATTTGCTTGCACAATTTTTCCTTTTTTGTGCTGTTGCATAACAGCAACTTTGTTGGCTGAAGGGTAGGTATCATTCTTTAGTTTTCACTGCTAGTGTTTCTAAATTGGTATCTGTATCCTTTTTAGAACTGAGGGAAGATGGTTTCCAGCCTCCAAGCTATTTAGTGCAAGGAGTGAAGGCTTTACTTACTGCTTTAAAACTATGGATGAAAAAAGAAGTAAGTATAAGGGATTTTGTTTGTTATTTTCATGAGCTCTGTTTTGATTTAGAAGTAAGTGAAGGTCTGTGCCCTTTTAAAGTTTAAGATTATTTTTATCTGTTAATGAGTACTGAAAGACTTTATAGAGAGTATGTACTGATGGTTTGGGGAAGAATCATCATGACAATTTTATATTCCATGATGCTAAAAAAGTCTTTTTAGACCAATTAATAAGCTCTTGTATTGTAGGTTATAGTAGTAGAATCTTGCTTCACCTCAGGATGGTATAAGTATGTTAGAGGATAAGCTGATAATGTGGGGCTTTTTTCTGACAAGTCTGTTGATGTAGTTTATCCATCCTACTCTGAGGCAATGGAGGGATGGAATGCCCTGATATTTAGCATTTCCCATTAATGTCAGTGCTTTGGAGGGCACATTTCTGGTGCACCTGTATTGCTGAAGAGTTTAGATACAGATGCGCATTGCTCATCAGTTTAGATACAGATGAGGATATTAACTTCAGTTGAATACTGTCCCTGCTGAACATTGGCTAACTCTTGTAAAATCATTAATATGTTGTCTACACTGGCTTTGCTGGTGCTCTGCTCTCCAGGAAAGCTTATTTGTTTTGGCATAGCACTGGATTTGGCTTAACTCCATGTGTTTTTTCATTTGCCTGAGCTAATAAGCGCTCTTGGAACCTGTGCTTTTGGGAAGTGCTGTTCACTGACAGGCAGTTTGGTTCTGACTGAGCTGATTAATTCTAGTTTGTTTCTGGCCATGCTGACTTGAACTGGCTCTTGGAGATCTGTTTGGTCTTTCTGCCCACAAGTTCTCCTTGTAAGAGAACTTATTATGCAACAGGTATGATATTTGCACAATGCTGCATCCAACATAATGAGCTTCGTGGAACTGAACATGAGGTGCAAATGCAGAGGTGGTTACTCTGTGGAGTCCACTGGGGTGCAGCCTGTGCAGCATTATTAATTCCATGTGAACCTTTGCTGGCCCTCTGTAACGCCTCTGAGTTGGTTCTCCAGTGCCTCTTTGTGCCATTCTGGATCAAATCTAGCTAGTAAGCAGTGTAGCAGTATTTACAGGCTGTTGTGCCTAATCTGTTAAACCATGTGTGAATCCAAGCTATCTCTGCATCCATGGCAGGGATAATAAGCAAGCCAAGTAATCAGATTGCTGATAACTGAGATCCAACATAGCCTGTATAAATCCTTATTTTAATCTGAAATTGGATTGGCATTCCTCTTTTCCAGATTGCTGTAGTATAGTACTGTAGCATTTGTGTGCTGCCTAGTAGCTCATGAAGTAGTTTGATTAATACTTCATCTAGAATGTGATATGTTTCCTACTTCTCTGTGGGGAAAAAAATTAATTGCACATGCTGCATTCTGAATGCTTATTAATAAGACCTGAGTATTTCCAAACCACTGGCTGAAAAGACATTTCAATTGTGAGGAAACTGCACAGCCTCAGTGATCTAATCACAATGTTGTCTGCTGTCCACCAGCTATCATATTTTGTACCTTGTGTTCATCTTTTCTAGCTACTGCTTCATAAGTGAGCTGATCTTTTCTTTGCAGCAGGCCATGTGTGCGATAGGATTGCAGTTGTATGCAGCTGAAGACAGAAGGAACTTTGTGCATTGCTGTATGATCTGCTAATGCTGGGGATTTCAGACAGATTCTGAAAAAGAAATGACAAATGAATACTCCTCAAATGAGAAGCCTGTTCATGAGGTTTCACATTCCTGTCATGGAGTATGTCTTTTCAAGACATATGTGAATTATCTTAGTGAATTGTTTTAAAGTGTTTGCTGGAGAATTTCAAACTTGTCTTCAGCAGGGCAGTGGTATCTTCATTTCTGCAATATTTTAAAGCTGCCAAAAATTATAAGATGCTGAGAATAGAGTTGAGTGCTACTAAAATTATTTTAGTTTTCATGTCTTTATTTGAATTCAGTTTGTGCAAGGCGTTTATCAGTATGTGTATCTTCTGATTACTTTGGTGCAGATCATCAGTCTGCACAGATACACACAACAATGATGATTACCTATCCAGTTGTCTGAACTCTTGGATTTTTAGCTCTGGCTTCCTTCCAGCTTGCATAAGCAACAGGTCTCAGATTCAGTTTTTCAGATGTTTGATTCATGTACCAGTAAGATTATTTTGGGCAAGTGTTCTGTGTTTTTAAAAAATATATTAATAGCTGTTATAAAAGGAAAAAATCAGAGGAGGAAGGGATGTGGAGTTTATTATTTTTATTTTTTTGTGTGCGCTTTTTAAAGTATTGGTATACTTCATTGTGATGCTAGTTTCCAAAGATGGGTGTATTCATTTGCCATTTACCAGGACTTTTTTTATCTGTATCTCTTGATTTAAGACGAGTTTCTTTTTTCCTCTGTATATTTCCAACACTTACAAAACCATTTCTTGAAGCTCTTGAATGCATCATAGCTTTTTTCCATTATTTTCTTTACCTGCAATTTACATCTGACATACTTAGGCTGTTTTGTTGCTACTGTTCTCCCTATTACAAGAGAATTCCTCAGTCTCAAAGGCTGCTCGTTCCTCTTCCAAGAAGCAGTATGCAGAGACGACTTGAAAACAAGTTATTTATTAACAGTAATATTTTTTCAGATATGGCATCTGTAGGTATTCGTATTTCCTGCCCATCCTTTCCTTCTGTCAGACTGTTAGGTTATATATATATATGCATTTGAATTTGTTCACATATTTAAGTTGCTTGGATGGATTTCTTTTTCTTTGTTTTTCTTTTTTTTTTTTTTTTAACAATTACTTTGCTACAGCTTAATTGAGAAAGCTTTGGTCTAAATAGGTACCTTTTATAGTGGCAAACAAGTGAGCTTGCCAGTGGAACTCCACTTTGCTCAAAGAGTTACTATAAATCATACTGGCAGAAGAATGTGCTTCTGATATAAACTATGTTTGCATTAGGAAGGCTTTTCAGTATTTTTAAACCAGAGAACCTTTGAAGTCAGTATTTTGGAGGATTGCATCAGTCACTGCCTCTTGAAGTCTTCATGGGCAGGAAGGCTTTTGGGAGAGTGAAGTCCTTCAGTAGAAAGGCCTGTATGGTGCTAAAATGACCAGTAACTTGATGGAAAAATTATATAGTTTAGTGACAAGAGGTGCCGTGTTCCCAAATGTGAATGTGTAGAGGTGATGCATTCAAAGAATGAACAATGGTAAACAATAGCAGACCATTTAATCTTTCCTGTAGAATCAATGGCACTGAAATGAATGATTATATCGTGGTTATACATCCATGTTGGTTTTTTTTTAGGGGAGAGAGCATTCATTTTAATTACTGAGTAGAAGCCAGGTTCAATGAAATGCATGTACAGTATCAAATTGCTTCTAGCAATAATTTTGCTGCTGAATCTCATTGTTGAAATGTGGGTAGCTGAAAGTGTTTGTGGGATGTTTTTCCATTTAAATAGACTATTAAGAGGATAACAGAATTCATGTCAGTCATTCTGGTCTATGCGTGAGTGCTGTTTTGTCTGTTTAATTCTAAGTAAGTGTTTTGAGGCACATTTAAACTGTACATACAAAATATTAAACATATTTTTTACTAGATCTAACTGTAGAGTTTGGACTTACTCAGATTGGTGTTTATATATATATATGTATATATATATATATATATGAGATCTGCCTCTGATACTGTTTCAAAGGATTAAAGGGAACATAAACTGTTAGGGCTGCCTACGTTTTTTTTATAAGGAATGACTTTTTTGAGTCACTTTCTCCAACCTACTAGATACTAAATAAGTGAAGAAGGTAGTCTTTAAAAGTGAAATGTGAGGCAGATATCTGAAAATGTGCACGTTGGTTACTGATTATTATTCTTGATTTTCTCTTTAAGTTAAATTTTTGCCATAGTGAAATTCGCTTGGTCTTTAGCAATTTTGAAGGTCGTGACTCTAATGATTTTCTGGAGTGTGGCTCTATACTGACCATGCTAAAGGAAAAAAAAGAAGCTGATTGCTGTACTGAGGGGAAAAAAAAATTAAGTGGTTGTCAGTATGGCTTTGTATTACCCCTTCTTTGAATTCTTAGAGACATTGAGGGATATCTGCTGCCTTCTAAAGCTTGGACTGGAAGCTTCAGTGTGTGTGTGTATATCTGTCCTGGCAGTTTGCAGTCATTATTACAGAAATTAATCTGTTTTTTTCCTTTTAATTTTTTTCCCTGTAGATTTGTTTTTCATATTACTTCCGCTTTTATCTGAAAAAATGAATTAAGTATCCTTTCTTCCCCCTTTGTATACAGCTTGTAACAGAACATGCCTTTGAAATTCCAGACAACATTAGGCCTGGGCATCTCATAAAAGAGCTCTCAAAAGTGATTCGTTCTGTAGAGGTAAGAACAGAGGCTACCCTACCTAAGCCTGCAGAAAAAAAACCCCTTTGAATCGGGGTATTCCACAGTACTTATGCTTCTGATTGACTGTATTCACCTTTTAGTTTATTTAACTTTCGTTTAATAGAAGATCAAGAGGAAAACTATTGGGAATACTAAGCTATGGGTATTTCAGATAAAGAAAATGTATAGCGAGGGTGTTTTAGTTTTTTTAAAATATTTTTAATGGTGAAATTATCTGTAGGTCAATATTTCTAAAGTGCTCTCACTTATAACTACTTAGCAGTAATTACTGTGAATGTGTTGTTAAAGAGTTTAATTTGAAATTCTGTGCATATTACATTCTCCTACTGTTTTGTTAGTTCTGATGCAGTTGTCTCTTTTGCTCTTTCTCATGCTTTGTCACTATTTGTTACATAGTCAGAGTTTTTTTAACTTCTTTTTCCCCTCCTGTACCAGTGTTTTGCTCCTTTATTCCTTAATGAACATTGATCTTGACAAATTCTCACACTTGCATGTGGAGAGAACGGTTCAGAGAACTGAAATATGGTCTGTTGGGTACAATATATGTCTACCCTATGCTGCCTTCCTGAATAAAACCGTATGTTTTGGTGGTAACTTTTGGCATTAAGCACTACCATTATGGGAGAGTATAAAAGCTCCAAATGGGAAAGAGGTGCAGTAGAACTAGGCTTTGTACATCAAATCCATAGGAAATATGTAGTACCTCTCTAAAAGGTCTAGCAATTTTATTTATATAATTTACATTTAATTAGACAAATAAGAAGCAGCACTTAAATATGTGGATTTATTCCCCTGAGAGTATTCTGAAATATGTGTTTTTAATTAAAGGAGGAAAACAGCAAACTAGTTAAAACTCAGGGAATTCTTGGTGCGTGTCCAACTTCACGGTCTTCACATGAAACAACTTCCCCTCACCACTCCAGACGAAGGGTGAGAAAACTGCGAGACCATGCTGCCAAAACTCCTTCTAATCTGGACATCCTGGAACTCCACACTAGGGAGGTACTGAAAAGGCTGGAGATGTCACCATGGGAGGAGGCAAGTATTGAGTTATGTGCAAGAAAAACAAAACCAGAGTAGATTTCTAATCTCTGTTGAAAGGGAAAAGCCTATAACATGCATAAGAACACAGGCTACTACTCTTTGTCATGAGAGACATGGATAGATTTGGTTTTGGTTTCTTTCTTTTGAGGTTTTCTGATAGGAATTTCTTTCTTCCTTGATAATTTTTTTGTGGAGGTTCCTTCAACCTTTTAGTTCAGAAGGTGTCCTGAATCCGCTACGTACTTCAAGCATAGTTTTTGAATTAGGACTGCCGTAGCTATCAAGTGGTACATTGAATCAGTTCTGTGAAGAAAAGGGAGCTTGCAAAGCCTTGATTTGGTGAGGCTCTGAGACAGCCTGCTTCTCTATGTGTTTTTAGATAGCTGTTTCTTATAGTTCAGTTACTGTAACTTGATTAGCCTTGGTTTTCAGTCATGTTCCTATTTCCTGTATGACTGTGCCTCCCTACCAGTAAGCCTAAGGCTGCCTTTGGTCTGCATTGTGGGGCTATGGACTTTGTGGTCATATTACAAAGGTATCATGGAGTGAATGAGAGAAATGTAGTCTCTTGAAAAATTCTTTTTTTCAGGTTTGATGATTTTATTTCAAAAAAGAGCAACAGAAATGAGAGGAGGAGTGAGAGAATGGAAATAAATAGCTTTATGAAAGGAAATAAGTAGCTTTCTGAGAAAGAAATGCTGACAAATTCAGTTGGGATAGGATGGACTGTCATAGTGGAGAAATACTGATTTGGGTCCTAATATTTATCTTCATAAGGCGTGAACAAGAGACATTCATTTAGCCCCCAAAGACAGGAAGCTGAACTTAAAATTTACCTCATATAGTTAATCTGTGCAGTTCATTGCTACAAACAAATGTTTAGTAGTATTAGTCATTGTCATTTAATGTAGAAATATATTGTTCACTATTAGTGTTGACTTGTTAAAAAAATATTATTTCACATGTTTCTGGTTTGGCACATAAGTGTATCTCTGATTGCTTCAGAGGGTATGTCAAATGTAAATTGCTTTGAGCTAAGAAAGTTCTGCTTATGGCAGGTTACTTTCCATTATTGATGTTTTACTGTCCTATAAATCAGTTCTGGGATACTAATTCCAGGGACATGATACCCAGTCTAGGAGTTGCCTCATCATTCCAAGCCCAGCTGTTTTTTTGGCTTGCCTGTCTCTATTGGTATTTCTTTGTTTTGAATACAGTGATAATTCTCCAAAGGAAATATAAAAAGAGTATTATAGTGAAGTTGTAGTTGTTCCAGATGTTTCAGGAGCATATAGATTCAAGGAAGGACAAGATGCAGTCTGCTGGTTTTTACATCCAAACATGTTTTGTCTGAGCTTTCTTCAGTTGGTTATCAGGAAGGTAACCATCCTGATGCTGAGTTTCAGCTTTTGTAGAGTGCAGAAAAGGGAATTGAATTTGTAGAAATAAATAATAAGCCATATTGCTTTTACTTCTTTAGGACACCACAAGCTCGAAACTGAATGGGAGATTTAACAAGCCCTTTCAGCCATCTTCTACAGTACCTGAATGGCGAACAAAAGATAATGATCTTCGCCTTCTGCTGTCAAATGGAAGAATAATTAGGTACCAAGGGTTGATTGTGTATCACTTCTTCCTAGTCATCATGGTCTGGAGCATGCTAATTGTTAATAACATTTCTTTTCTGTTTGTGGAGCTCTAAGTTCCTTTTTACCAGTAAGATTCATGTTAGGAATATAGAAGCAATGTGTTGTCTGTTGTGTCTGCTGTCCCCTAGTGGAGCCATGGTTATGGAGTGAAGAGGAGGAGATTCTTTGCATGTTTCTTTGTTACAGCATTTCATTCAGTTGCTCAGTTGCGTTTGTACTGAAGGGAATGCTTTAAAGTAGAAACGGTTCTTTTGTATCCATCTATTGGAGTGATTCTCATTAAAAATATTCTGGTGTAAAACTTTGCATCTTTATGGAAATGACAGTTGTACAGGGAGTGAAATGGGAGTATGTACAATTTGGAACAAAAAGATGAGCATAAGAGAAGGTTACTGTTGTGTCTTGAGAACATGTTGTAAATAATGAAAGGAAAACAATTCTTTCAGGTTTGTAAGAATAACATGATTTTTTTTTTCTTGCGAGACAGAGATGAGAGACGTCCATTTACAGATCGAAGTCTTTACACGGCAGATAGTGAAGATGAAGATGACAGGACAAGGTCGAAAAAGACGACTGTTAAGGTAGAAGACCAGCCCTCAGGATTTGAAGGAGAAGGGAATGCAGATGCCCAGAAACCACTGAACAGTAAGCTTGTCTCTAAGTCCTATCACTTGAACATTTTGGTGATCTTGAAGAGGGTCTAACTATTGTGAAGTCTGACTGAAATTTGACCAAAGTATAAAGAGGATAAACTAATATATCAGAGACGTGATATTAGAAGTTACAGCAAAACATTTGTCAAATATTATCTGTCTACTGAAGAAGCTAACAGGATAGAGTTGAAAAGTAAAACACCTTTTTATGTTAGTGCCATCTTGAATACTATGTACAGCATTTTTCAGAGTGGAGGTTTAACTGGTGTTCTAGGTGAGCATTTGTTCCTTTTGGTCTGTTTCATAGTGTAAGAATGCTGATTTTTCTTTACTAAAATATACTTCAGTGTGAAAAGTTCATCACATCATTCACTGTAGAGAAGCAAAGACCATAACTTATAGCTAATTTTGCAGCTAACTTTAAACCTATCTTATATTTCACTTTTCTGTTCAATTTGGTGATTACGTACTTGATCATACAATTTTGTATGTTTTGTTAATTAATGGGTTTATTCCATACAAGCGATCAAACATAATTTAGCATTAAAAAAATCTTAGGCTTTTAACTTTGCAGTAATCTGCAAGGCCGGGGAAGAATTTAGGTTATCTGTAAAACACTTTAACCCCAGTTTCCAGTACTTTAAACCATCCTTCACTAGGAGTTAAATCTTTTTTGGTCTTTCTGTGGCCTCAAGCCTTCCTGCCATGTGTTCAGCAGTGTTTATCACACAGTGTATTAACAAAGTATCAATATTGAACACCTGTTTTCAGCACCTGTTTTTAATAGTACTGTCTGTGTGCAGTGACAAATTGGTCCTTGACATAGCTGTTCAGCTCTCTAATTATAAAAGTCACATCCTTTCAGAATAGAACTTCCAAGGGCTCAGAGGGTATGTATTAGGAAATGGAGGTCAACACTTAAAAGATAACAAGACTCCTCTAGAGACTTACAATTCCCTTAGTTTCCTGCACAACAATCCGTAACAACATTTGAGTCCATTGTCAGCATGGATAAAATATTTAATTATTTTCATTAACAAAGCAATTTGTAATCCCTGTTGACTGTGCTTCCAAAGGTCACAGAGGACAATATTAAAAAATTTGCAGAGGAAAGAGGTCCCTCTTGGGTACTCGTGAACCAACAAGGCAAACGGCTTGTCGAGTGAAGGCTTGGGCATATGTGGTGTTTTTCCACTTTCAGAATTAAACTAAGTAAATTAAACTAAGTTTTACACTTGAATCAAAGACTAAACCATATGGAGAAATTGTACCTTTTCTTCAGAATTGTTGCTCTTGTTTGATACAGAATGAATTGGCCATGTGTATCTAAATGTAAGAAATGTACTTAAAAGTGAATGTTGAGCTTGTTCTTCCAGAAATTGAGTACTCAGGTCTATTGGTAATATTTTTAATTGAATAGTGAGAGTCTTCAGACTTCCCTATAAAGATCACCTACATTTGATTATTTTGCCTTAACTGAAGGTCTACAGAGAGAGAGACGATACTCTTCTGCAGGGAATTCCATAATAGGAACTACCTGTTCCTATAACAGCTGCCACCTTCCATTGTTCTTACTGGGATTTAGGCCAAGAAGCAATGTCCACAGAGAGATGCCTTTAAACAGATGAAGCTCTATATAGCTTTGTGTGTCATGCCAAGATCCTGGTTCTGAATGGTGACCCAGTGTTATCAGAGACACAAAGATCAAGTGCTGTGCTTAATAGAGCAAGATACTTTGTGTGGATGAAGGGAAGGTGATTTAAGACATTTTTCTGAATTCACAGTAGCTGATCTTACAGATAATGACTGCTTTCATTCACTTGATTTCTGGAGTATTCCTCCCAGTCTCTGGAAGCATACAGAGCCATAACTTTATCTGAGGGTATACTGGTTCATTTTAAAGTTACAATAGTAATTACCAAGGTAATTCACAAAAACAACAAACAAAAAAAACCAAAACCCAACTTGTATATTTAGACTGAGTTTTTTTAAAGCTCGGTTAAAATCCCATTCATGGATGAAGAGATGAGGAGTCCTAATAATTTATGATGTGTTGTTGTGAAGATCAGTAAATGTATCTGAAACCTGTACATAAAAGAACGGTGAGAAAACTACAGTAATCTTTTACAGGGTAATGTAGAAAGTTGAGGGGGGGACCAACTGGGATTTTTGTTCTTTTTTTTTTTTTTTTTTTTTTTAAGAGGCGTGTAAAGGAATGCAGCTTCCTTGGCTTTTTGAACAATACAAAGCAGAAGGAGAACAGGAGAGGTGTTCTCTGACTGCTTTGCACAGAGCTTGCAAAGTAAAGAAGCGGTAAAAATGGACAATGGTTTAGCCGCATATAGGAATACTGGCATAGCCAAACTGGATCAGACCTGAGGCTCATACAGTGTGTTATGTCATGTATGCTAGTACCCAGCCCCAAATGAACCAGGAATGTCTCAATGATGTTAGGTGGCTTTAGTTGTTCAGTCTAGATCATATTACCAGACAGTAGGCAGATAACAAATAATTTGTCCCTCTTAGTAGGGTATCATCAGATAATCTCTATGAGAAAGCAAGAGGGCTTCTGAAGTATGAGACTCTGTATTTAGCATTGCTTTTATAAATCTTAGTAGTATCTGTATATAGCTAATTATGTACATGTTCAATTTCTTTTCAGTCTTGCTGAATCGTTTGCCTTCTAATAGGAAGACTCACATTTCTTCTTAATAGTTTTGTATTTAAATGTATTTAAATCATTTTAATAATTAGGATTTTCCAGTTCCTTTAGACAGAAAGAAAAAAAGTTCCTGAGGAGCCCTTGTGAAGTTTGTTTAAGATTTGGTTCATTATTTACACATTAATTTTTACCTAAGATCTGAAGCTCCCCATGTGAGCATATTTAGATATCCTTAATTGTTCTTACCCCTTCCTTTAAATTTTCTCAAAGATTGGAGCAGGTTTTTTTCTTTGAAAAAGGCAGTAGTCCAAGGGAAAATTCATTTGAACTATATAATGGTATTATTTTCTGTATCATGCATGCTGTTGGTTATCCTAGAATTTTGTATGCCTTTTTGGAATGAGCCAAAGGCTTAAGTTATCATCAGAGATTCCTTGGGTTTTTTTGAGCTACAGTAGTTTAGAACATTGATTTTATTGTCGTATGTTGAGCATTACTTTGTTTAGCTTTACTTCATATACAGTGTTGTTGCTCATTTACTGTGTTTGGATATTCCTCACAGTTTTTTCTAATACTATCTTAAGTTTAATGAGTCTTCTCTAGATTTTGGGCCAGCTGTTCATTTTAATCATTTTCTGATAACATGTCTCATTCTTAGATTTCTTCTGACTCTAAAATAATTTCCACTTATGTAGTGTTTAGAAATTAATAATATGCCTTGAAATATATTTGATGCCTATTTGTGAGCTTTGCCACAGTCTACAATAGGAACAAAATGCTACTAGAATTGCGTGTATACAGGGTTACAGTTACATCTTTTATGCTTGCATAATTAATGAGTTATGAAGGATTGCATTCTGTTTATGCAGTTTCATGTAAAACCTATACTGAAAGCAAACCAACACACATCAGAAATTAGCTCTGGAATGAAGATAAGTAAAGTTAAAATGTTGATTTGCTTTCAGCATAGTTTTATAAGAAACTAAGTACTTGAAAAACTTATGTTTCTTTCTCTACTACCTTCTTGACACAAATCCATACATTTTATATTCTATTTGACTTTTCTCCAAAAAACTTTTGCTAGTTAAACTGCATATTGTAGTCTTTCATAAATTTGTACCTAATCAAGATTTCTGCCAGCAGCCTTGACACAGGTATACATACAGCCCACTGACCTTGAGTCTTGGATTCAGAACACTTACAGATGTGTTCCCTACTCGTGGTTGGTTGGGTCATATGCTGTTTTTTAAGAGCACATGCTTCTGGGAGCTGCTCAGCTACTTCATGTTTGAGTTCTTTCAGTACTTAAAAAAGTAAACCATGTGGACTAGGTGGCTTGATTTGATTGATTGCTTTGTCATATGCCAGTGTTTTTGATATCTATTTTGACACCTCATTCTCTAGTTAGTACTTTATCTTACTACTAGTAAAAAGCATGTCTAAGGTTGGTATTTCCTCTCTTCCTCTTCCTTTTCAGGTCTTTCTGTGATGAAAACCAATGCAAGTGTATTGTGTATCATCACAGTCATATTGTAATCTTTTTTAACAGGTCTGCATTTTAACCCTGATTGGCAGCTCCATAGTAGCACAAAACAGGCAGAATATGCCAGTAAATTGTGACATTAAAGTAAAATTGCAAGTAACACAATGATTTTTTTTTTTTTACTTTTAAATCACTTAATATCCTCTGACTTCCATGTTTAGTGTTTCTGTATAACTGCTTTTTTTTTTTTTTTTTAAACAAGGAAATTCCAGGTTCAAAGAGCCTAAGACAAAATATCTTGAAGATTACGTCTAATTAACTTTTTTCTGAGAGCCACTTCTCTGACCCCAGCCTATATACAAAAGCAGAAACTGCCCAAGGTGCCGTCTGTGGAGTGTGTGCTCTATGGGAGAGAAAAAATACATGCTCCTGCTGCACCTGATTTCTCTTCCTCTGGCTTCACCCAGTCAGTTGCTTGAGGAGCCTATTGGTCAACAGTAGGCAACTCACTAGGTTTTTAAGCAAACTTGACTTGTGAA
Source organism: Leptodon cayanensis (assembly GCA_027564655.1). Lineage (NCBI taxonomy): Eukaryota > Metazoa > Chordata > Aves > Accipitriformes > Accipitridae > Leptodon > Leptodon cayanensis. The sequence goes on from JANXJC010000023.1 coordinate 20,998,016, forward strand.
CCAGATCAGTGTGTGGATGTATGTGATTTTGTTTACAGACTGTTAAAAACTAAATATGTGTTTATTGTTCTTTACTTCCAAAATAATTTTTAAATATTATATATAATAAATGTTGGGTCTTGTATTTTAATTTTTCTCTCTGCAGTGTTCTTTGAAAGTGTGAAATCAGAACTCAGGAATGGATCCTCAGAGTACTCTGATATTTCTGATTCAGAAGAATCTGAGCCTGATTGCACTACACAGGTATAGCTAGAAAAAGTCACAAAAGTTAACAAAGCAATTAAATATAATTTTCCTCACTCACTTCAAATTTATCTGGTCAAAGTTTGTGTTAAAAGAGCAATAACAAAGTATTTAATTCTTGTTCAAGTTAATTTCTCAAACTTATGGTTTTGCCTCATTCTTCATGTATTCTAGCGTTGAGAAAAATGATAAGATATGCTGTCTTGAGCCAAATTTTATGATCATCTTTGTCATTAAAGTGGGGCTGGCAGAGGATGAGCTCTGCTCTGGAACAGGCAAAGTCTGAGAAAAGTTAGATCCTACGTGCTTTGTTCATTTCTTCCATAACAGGTCTAAATTTCATTGTTAGAATTATGAGTATCTACCACAGTTTAATTTTAGAGCATGTTTAAACGGCAACAATCTTATAGACCTTTAGTTTTTAAAATAAGCTGAGGTGGCTAAATCCTGCTGAGGTATTTTAGACTATTCGAAGTAAATGGGAATGGTCCATTTGAGGGTCTAGATTGTAGTGATTTCTTTACAGCTAAGTGAAATATAAATGCATACACACATGTGTACATGTATTTTTATGTACATGCATGTATTTTAATACAACTTTTAGTATTTAGAAATGTGCATATATATATATATATAAATATTTTTATGATTTTTTTTTCCCTTGCAAAATTGTGCTCTACCTAATTTTAATTTTAATTGGACAGCAGTAAGTAGTGTGGAGTGATTACCTCAAATTTTTGGTTTGTGCTTCTGGAAAGCTAATGCTTTGGTCTTTCTTTCAATCATCAGCCTATTATAAGACTTTACAAGAAGTCTTCAAATTCCTACTTCTTACATTGTGGTCAAGATCTATTTTTAATATTTGTCATCTTCCCTCATTACCTTATCTAGACGCGTGAATAAGTGGTAGGAACCTTCATCATGTGGCTTCTTCAGGTTTCCTAAACTGCATTGTCAGCAACTTTGGCTCATCAGGTTTCCTTTTTTAAGACACAGAATCAATAGTTATTCTAGTGATACAGAAGTGGTATACTTCTTCACAGGAGAAAGTAGCCAGTTTTGGATGACTTTGTCATTGAGTGAAATGTTTTGTATTAATACAATTTACCCTCTTAGTTCCTTCTATATTCTTCTGCTTCTTCATTTCTAATTGTATCTAATGGAATAATTTTTCTGTGTGTTTAAATTTGTCTTTTGTAATGATATATCCAAAATGAACTGTCTCGGTTGCTCCTGTAAATCCTTTTTATGTTTTCATATTGCACCAAAGAAGATCTTCACAAAACAAGATAATAGCTTTATTACTAACATCGAGTCATCGTTATAATTTAATTGCCCATTTGTGTCACTTTGCAAGTGTCAAAGATTAACAAGCTGCTCTTGTGAATGAAGCTATTATATAAAAACATCACTTGGTGATACGGTGCACTTCATTCATTCCAGTTCAGTTTTTGATGATAGGGATAGTAGTGTCAGTCTTGAAGAATTATGAAGCCTCCATGTTCTGATCTTCCACTTTCAACACTTTTCTTGAGTGTCATGTATATTCCTTGGCTTGAAAAAAAAATTGTGGCATTCTCTGTACTTGTTGAAAACAGATTAGTCTGAATTACCAAGATGGAACATATCTACTGTAGCCCTTGCTTCACGTAAAGGCATATTGAGTCACATATGGTTGCTCCACCTTTTGAGAAGCTCCTGCCCATACAACCTGTAATCTCAGCAGGAGCTGAATAGCCCTTTCGGTCATGAAATGAGGCTGTGCCACTGTCAAAGAGGCAACAGCTGTTGTGTCTGTGTTCCTACTGTGTTCTGGACTTACCTGAGAGCTTCTGTCACTCATCAGAGAGATGCTGCTGCTGAAAGTTATCTTTTGTGAGAGCAGAAACCAGAAACAATTACTTGGGGCAGGATGTGTCCTGTTATATGTAATAAGCATCAATTCTGGCTGCTGCTTGGAACCATACTTCCATATTTTTTTCCTCTACTTTGAATATTGAAGATAAGAATAATCAATGCTCTCTTTAAAGAGAAAACGGTGATTTGTGCATGGTTTAATGTGTATAGCGTTTTCTGTAAGAAAACGGAGCTTTCCGTTTTGCTGGAGCTTGTACTTATCAGTGTTACAAAATTTGGATGTGTAGCATCTCAGTTGCTATATTCAAATTAACTGCATTTTGAATACTATATATATAAAAAAGTTGGACCTGTAAGCCTTTGAATTTTTTACTTAACATAAATTAAGGTAGCGTCTCTAGAAGGTAATGGTGACCATTCTACACACTGTTTCCTCTTGTTTCAGCAGAAGGATTCCTCCACGGAGGAGTCAGAAAGCTCAGGTGATGAAGAGAAACAGGAAGTAACATCAAATTTCAGAGAAGAATCTAAGGTCATGAGAGACCTTTGTCAAAATACCCAGAAGCCATCCAGAAATGAAACTCCCAGTAAAAAGTAAGCACATTGTGCGCATTTGTTTATAAAATGTTAAACCTTTTTGCACACATTTATAGTTCTGCTTTATACCAATGTAAAAAGCATTCCTTCAGAGAAATTTAGGGTTCTGTTTTGAACTGCTTAATTAATACTCCTTTATTTTTCTAGGGAATGTCCTACCTCGACAAGTACAGAAGAAGAAGCTATTCAGGGCATGCTTTCTATGGCAGGATTGCACTATACTACATGTTTACCAGGTCATACTCAAAGCACAGACTGCACAGATAAAAGAACCTCTCTTCAGGAACACAGAAGCTACCCCAGGAGTCGGCATAAAGACAGACAGCCATCTCAGAGCCACAAAACAATAGAATGTGGTAGGTATCTGAACTAATGGCACTGCTGCTCTCTGCTTTTGGACAGACTGCTCAGAATAAGCACTTAAAAGTTATATTTTTAGTTTTGTAGTCAAGTTTTTAAGTAAGTGAGACTGACATTTAAAAAGGTGTGTTCTTTGGGTTTTGGGTTTTTTTTCCCTATAAAAAGTAAATGTTACTTCTGAAAACCAGGACAAACTTAGAAAGGTCATCAGAATAAATATTCTAAATAGTGCCATCTAAAAGTTTTATGGCTTCCTTACAAGAGTGGCAAAGTTATGGCTAGACAGAAAGTGTAGTCTCCTTATTGAAAGTGTAATCTTCAGAAAAGGTTGACAGAACCTTCATGGTTGCAGCTTTCATGGCATGTGTGTTACTTAGATATCCATAGGAATCTGCTTGGTGATTTTCTCATGTGTCTTTGGAAGGTGTATTTGGCTTTACTCCTGAAATTCTGCTATGAATGCAGTGCATTAAAGGAGATTGTAATCTTGAAGAGGAGAATTCAGAGGTAATTTTTTTTGTCAGTGGCATTTTGATGTCAGTGGAAAACAGACATCTGTTAAATGCATTTTGGAATGACAGACAGTAGAACATTAACACTAATCCCCTCAAAGGAGTCAAAATCACTTCTCGGAACAGAGAAAAAGAGAGTCATTATGTTTGAAAATTCTTTGCTTGAGAAGGAAATGGAAGAGGATTATACCTTTGCTGACGTGAAACAAATAGAACCCCACCAACAAATAGGGTGCTAATTCAAAGAACTAATAGTATGTTGATTTTTGTTTAAATGGATAACAGGAAAGCCTAATGTGATGTCATGGACTGTGTTCTGGTAATTGAAGCTGTACTGTATGTCCTTAAAACCCACCAACCAACCAAATAAATAAACCCACCACCACCACCAAAACACCCTGACAGCAAACCACACAGACACATACAGTGCCTTTCCGTCTTCATAACTTCATGAAAAACATAGTAACCAGGTCTCTAAATTGTGGTGGGTTGACTCAGGCCAGCAGCTAAGCACCCACACAGCCACTTGTTCTCTCCCTCCACCCTGTGGGATGAGAGAGAGAATAGAAAGAGCAAAAGTGAGAAGATTCATGGGTTGACATAAAGACAGTTTAGTAAGTGAAAGAAAGAGGAAGAGAAACAAGTGGTGCAAAGGCAATCACTCACCACTTTCTGCAAGCAGACAGATGCCCAGCCAATCTCTGATCAATGTGTACCTTGCAAGACCACCTTTCCCCCAGCCTTGTCCTCTGCCCCAGCTTTTATTGCCAAGCATGACATTATATGGTATGGAATAGCCCTTTGGCTAGTTCACATCAGCTGTCCTGGCTGTCCCTTCCCAATCTCTTGCCTACCCCTAGCCTACTTACTGCAGGGGGCAGAGTGGGAAAAGAGAAAGCTGTAACACTGTGCAAGCGCTATTCAGCAACAGCCAAAACTTTGGTGTGTTATCAACACTACTTTAGCCACAAATTTAAAATATAGCACCATATGGACTGTTAGGAAAAAATTCCATTCTGGCCAGACCCAGTACATGTGACAAACTCCACGCGTGAAGAAGATGAAACTGCGCTTCTTAGCTAGCAGGTTTTGCAAAACCTTCCAGTCTCTCCTAATTCAATTGAATCAGTGTCTTGGAGTATCCTTAATTTTACAAGTTAACTGTATTGTAAATGTGTTTTCAGTGTGGACACTTCTTCTATAGGCCTATCAGCATAGATCTTCCATATGTTGTACCTGAATAGCACATCAGTGCTTAGAAACAATACAATCAGTAATACCTGAAAATTAAATGTCCATCTCCTCATGATACAAAGCCATAGTAGAAAACTGTAGCATAACAAAGAAAGTAAGCCGTCTTCAACATCAGTACTTTCAAATTTGAAATACTGTTTGTCTGACATTCTTACTGTGGTGTATGGGTCTTTAATTAGGTGTATTTATACTGTGAGATTGTTTTCCCAATTTAGTGTTTAGAACCAAGCAGCTTTCTTTTATTTTGTATCTCGGAAATATTTTCCACTGAATTTTCCTTCCTTTCTTGTTTTAATTTTAAAGTAATTGAAATATATAATTAAATTTGTATTCCTAGTTATTGTTTTTAAAACATAGGTTTGTTCAACTTCTCTTTAGGTAGGTCTGTGAAGGAAGAGGAAGGAGACTTGGGGACTTCAGCATGGGCTAGACACCTGAATGAAGTTTCGAGGATTACCCCTCAGGTAAAGCAATACTTCAAACATTTTGAACACATTTTTTTATAGGAAAAAGAGATCATGAAGTTGTAAGTACAGAAAGCGTGATGGATGGGTCTTTCCACACTGCATATCTGATAAGAGATACTTCTTGTTCTGCTAACTGAGTATTATGTTTTTGTCATACTTTTTTTCATTGTTGTTTTGGGTTTTTTTTCCTTTCAAACTCTTTTCTGTCATAGTGGCTAGTATTAAGAGGCTCAAGGCAGTATCTTGAAAAATAAAAAATACTTTATAAAAAATAAGGCGTGAATTTACATTCAGTCTCTATACTGGGGAAGCACTGTGTTGTTTATTCATTGTTATTCCCAACCAGAACGTCAGAACAAGTGGAACCTGTTGATAGTATTTATAGTAAAGATACTTGCTTAGGAAATTGGTACTGCCAAACTGATACAACCTTTCAACAGCCAGCAGGTAGGAATATTTTTGCTTTCTGATGTCCAGGTGGAATCCAGCAAGTAATAGATAAATGAAAGGTTGTGTGTCTTACACTCTGAACTTTTTAGTATTTCTAAACTTGTCTATATTAGAAGTATAAGAACAATTAAACAATTAAATAGAACAATTAAAGTTGAAAAATAACGGTGCTATTTAAAGCTGTATTTTAACTGTATTCTTTGTAGGGTTTTTTTGGTAAGAATATCTAACTACACAATACTCCTTACAGTTTCTAATTCCCAATTTAGCATTTGTTCTCTCATCAGCTGAATATTGAAAACAAATTGCCTCTCTAAGTAGTCAGTGGTTATGGTATAGCTTGCTATAGTGGCCAGTTTAATCAAGAACAATTGCATTTGTTTGGATCACTGCACACTAAAACCAAAAAGTAGAGAAACTGAGTAGACTAGTATGCGTAATTAATCTATAACATTGCCCTTAAGTGCATATGGAAAAGCTTGCACAGAAATACTACATTGTATCTTATTTTTAAGAGGTATCTATACTAAAAGAAATGATGGAATCGTAAAGTGGTCAGACGCTGGTGGAACTGAAATATCTTTTTCAAAGATACTGTAGTATAATTAGAAAAACTGTAGTGAACTTGTAGACAGAAGGTATTAACTTCCACTTTTTTTTTCCCCTCATTTCCATACTAGGATACAAGTAAAACTCAAAAATACGTTAAGAAAGAGGCTGCATCAGAAGCCAGTCATAAGGTTCAGGAAAACAGAAGTATAGTCCACAACAACAGCTTGAGTTTTCAGCATGGCAAGTATACACGAGACTCCAATCTAATTCAAGGAGAATGTCGGCTGAGTGATGGCAGCCTTAGCCCTGACAGGCCGTATGGTGAAACATCCTTGTCTGTACCACTTCATCCAACAAAGAGGCCAGCATCAAATCCACCCCCCATCAGCAACCAGGCGACAAAAGGTAATGTTTATATCTGTGCTCTTGCCAGAGTGGGGGAAGACTAGGAAAAGGAGCTGGTAAACATAAAAAGGAGCTGTTAGATGCAGAAACTGAAAAAAGGACAGGGTTAGACCCTGAGGAAAAATACAAAATAGGCGTCCTGTGTGCACTCAAATTTTGGCACAGAATGTGTGGAGGTGGCATTTGAGAGACCTAACTGGGTGAGTGGCCAGATGAAACTTTCATAGTTACCATTGCACCTCTGCAGGTGTATCTGTTATGCATTTATTACAGGGAACAGAACCACACTTATACTCTGAAACACTGACTTGAATTAGATTTGTTTATCAAAGTGAAGGCTTAAAAGCTGTGACACTTCAAAAAATAGTCTGATGATCATACTATTTAGTTTTTAGTTTCTGGTTAATTTTCTATAATTTACTCAAGGGAATAACTTACCTGAGCAAAATTCAGGTGGCTGAGTTTAGGTTCTCCCCTACCACACCCACTGCCCTTCCCTAGGCTGGAAATGTTTGTAAATAATATAACCACTTTATTTATGATAATGCTAGCCAGAGTTTAGGGAAAATAATTCCTGTTTTTTTTATAATTCTGATTCCTTGTTTGTTTGCTTCCAAACAGACAAATTAAGAGTTGTTTGGGTTTTTTTTTTTTTTGAGACTGGTGAAAATTCAGGTGAAAATTTTGCCTGCTTCAGCTTGAAAGCTGGGTTTCATCTTTGTTCTACAATGATAAAAATTTGTTCTGAAATTCCTGATTGAAGTACTTGATTTCATTTTTCAGGCAAACGTCCAAAGAAAGGAATGGCAACTGCTAAACAGCGTCTTGGGAAGATCTTGAAGCTGAATCGGAATGGCCATGCACGCTTCTTTGTTTAATGTAGCTGCTACTTCTACTACTGCTGTCTTTCCTACACAGACCAGTATTGAGGTCAACAGAGCCTGGAGCTGCTGTTATTCCTCTGCTTGAAGCAGACTTGCATGTACCATATAAAACACTGCCTGATGAACAAAAACAAGAAAGAAAAAAAAATACAAAACAAAAAAAACAAACAAAAAAAAAACCAACCCAATGCTGCATTTTCACTGTGCCACACCTGCTCAGCAATAACCATACGGGAATGGGGAAATCTTCAGAGAGACATGGACTGTGAGAAATAGTCTCTCATCAGGGCTTGAATATCATTTGTTGCTGGTAGTTTCTGACCTAATTAATGAGGGGAAGATGATGAAGGTGGTTTATCAATAATTTATTTCTGATAGATTTTTGACAACTTTTAAATTCGTTTAAAAAACCTATTTATTTGGAAGACTTTTTTGTGGGGGTTATTAATTTAGATTTAAGAATGTGAAAGTTTTTAATTGTTTTGATAATGTATGTTTGGTGCAGTGGAGAGCCACGATAATTGTGATTAGTCTGGACTCCTAAATTTGATATTCAGGTTATAGTCTTAAATAGGGGTGAGATGCATTATTAATTATTTTTTAAATTAAGGCATATGGAATCTTATTTTTTTTTTCCTGCTTTTTGTAAGCTATTGGCTGGGCTTCTGTTGACTTGCAAGTTGCATATTCTCTGCCAGCTTGATTATTTTTTGACCTGTCCTCTTTAATACAGATTTATTTATTTGATGGACTAGAAGAGACTCCTAAAGACAGAAGAATCTTCTTACATCAGTCCAGTAGCTAACTTGTTTTAAACCGCACCCCTTTCCTCCAAATTGGAATGCATACTTTTCCTCCTGATGATCTTCTGTCACGATTTTCTTCTGTAAAAAGGCTCCCTGAAATTGTGTTTGTACAGGTTATTTAAGAGGTGGTACAAAGGAGGGAAACCTACTATATCTTTTTGGAGGAATAGGGACATCAGTTAAGATAAATGTTTCTTCAGAATAATTACTTTGAAATAACTCATAAGATATACATTGCAGTCTCCAGATTTGGCATATTACTTAATGTAGCATGGAAGAAGCATTAAAATATTGTTATTGTACTTCAAACACATTTTACTGAAGAGTAAGGAAGGCATGAGAATGTGTGTTGCTTTCAAAGCTGGGCAAGACAGCCAATTAAAAGTCTTAACTGGTGCATATACAAGCATTAAGTAGCTTACTGGTATCGGAATGGTCATTTGTGTCAGGCTTCATACAGAGCTGATAGCAAATGCCAATTCTGAATTATTGTAAATAATTTTGTTTTAAAATTTGTATTTTTCTGTAATATAAAATTAAATATTTAACTTCTGGGGGATGGGGATGAAAGCGGGAAGAATACTTTTACTTGATTCTGGAAAAAGGGCATTTTGCAGGGTCCAGCCAAAATGTAAACATTAATATGCTAGTGGCAACAATATTGTTGGTTGTTTGGGGTTTTTTTTTGGTTGCTGAGAGTAAAAATACTCAGGCATAGCTATACAAGTCATTGAATTGATTTAGCTTTCCATACCAGTTTTTCCTTCCTCCATATTCTATACTGGAATCATTTTCTCTTGTTGTGGTTTGAAAACAAATTCAGTTGGACTTTCCAGAATATTTGTGCAGTTATTTTTGTCTAGGCTAGATGATGAATGCCTTTACAAATTTATGGAAAGAGTTCTGATGTCAGGTGTTTTTGATTGTTGCAGGGTCAAAACTGTTTAGCACTATGTTATCCTGTTTCTGAATTGAGAAACATCAAAACATAATGCAACTGCAAATAAGTCAGGTAGCTTTCATGGCTTTACTTCCTCTGGAGCTTGAAAATTATAATTTAAGAGTGTTTTTTGCAGCCCTGCATTTACATTATATTGACTTGACTTTATAGTTTTTTGTGTGTTGTGTGCACGTATGGGTGAATTTTTTTAACTTTTTTTTTGTTTGCTAAATATGGTTTCACAAAAGCATGTTTTCAGTCTTTTTTAATGTGGTTTGTTTTTTTTTTTAATTTAATGCAAGCTATCAACCTTGTTTAGACTATTGGGAATGGAGGTAAGAAAGGATTTCTAAAAAGCAGAAGATAAGCTAGGAGGTACTCTACAGGTGCTGAAAGTGACTATAAGTACTTGCTGTTCTCAGGTGCTATGTTTTCCAGATGGAAATAGTTAAAAGAGAATATTTTAACTATCTTCTAATATGTTCTCACCAAAGTAAGTCAAAGAAATAAACTGTTGTCAATATTAGTTAAAACTATATACCCATATAAATACTCCCTGTGCTTAAGCTTGAGCAAATGGATTAGTGTCTGCCAGGCTTTGAAAACTGTTTTAGCTTTAGCATATTGAACCAAACTGTTTCCTTCTTGCTGGCTGTATAATTTTTAAGAATAGAAAATTGCAGTTCAGGGCAGCAATCAGATTCAAAGCAAAATGAAAAAAGAGCTTGCTCTCCTTAAAGGCAGATTTTTGAGAATGCTTGTCTGAAATAGAAGTATGCCGGAATAGAATCTGGAGTAAGGAATTTTAAAATATGGAGTATGCTTTCTTGTACATGTGACTGGCTTATACAAAGTCTCTTTTCTGACCATCCGTATTATTTATCTGTATTTTACTATTGGAACACAGATGTGGCTGGACCCATATATATTATTTCTTCTTGGTTTTCTTCTTTCATTACTCTTCTTTCTACCTTTTTTTTTTCCAAAGTGGCTCTCCACTGTCATGAATTTATGTAATAGTCTCTTCACAGGCTGTCAACAGGCAGAGGTTCATTCCATTTTCTTCAGATATCCATGCTTCCAGCAGAAGTTAATTCTGATGTTCCACCTCAGAACAAGTAATTTAAAGGAAACTGCCATGATAAGCAGTATTTAAAAAAAAAAAAAAAAACAAAAAAACAAAAAAACAAAGGAAAAAAAAAAAACAAAGGGGAAAAAAAGAGTCTCCTGGTAGCTCATGAAGAGGATGTGGTGACCTCACTTGTTTTGTGTACTTGTATGTAGGGATATTTTTATTGTGTTCTAGATGAAAACACTACTGCACCAATCTTTCTGTAGATGGACTGAACCTTGTGTTGTTGTAGTGGAGAGAAAAAGCCCTATTTTTTTCCTTGCTGTCTCACTTGGGGTGGAAGAGGGAGGGAGTAGGGAACGCTGACAGGACAACAAAGAGAATTAAGCCTGCTATAGTAACTCATTTTCAAGGATAATCTTTTTTGAAAAGTCAGAGAACTTGGATTTGGCGTAAAACTTTTTTTTTATAGACAGAACAGTAGGAAATGAAATATTGTAGGGGTTTTCCCATTCTCTTAAGTTCTCAACGTTCCTGCAATTGAAAAAAAGAAACAGACATGAAAATGGAAAGACCACCTAGAAACTATATCAAAGACTCTTCCAGCAACTTTCCCTTTTCTTCTCCTACTATACTTGCTAATAAACCCTGGCTACAAGGTAGCCTTTGTTGACCTCTGAGGTAGATTACCTATGCAACCTATAATACTCTACATGAATCCATTCTTAAAGACAATTTTGAAAGGGTTAGATGTTGAGAGTTAAAATTGTTGCTTTCTGATCATGTGGGGGATTTGGGGGGTTTTGTTTTTTTGGGGAGCTGAAGTGCTTGTGTTACCTTTAGTAGAGATGGAAGAGAGCACAGTGTCATGATCACATTTGAGAAGCTTCAGCTTTCCCTAGGCTTTGCTATATGGCATAAGCTACCTTCATTCACAAGGCAATGAACTTGTAAATGTTGAAAATTTTTGCAGGATTTTGGAATCTGAGCTGATGTTAATCTTGCTATCCCCTTTTTGGTAATTGTGGAGACTAAACAGAACCGAAGCTAGAATTACCTGCTACTGGTACTACAAGCTTATAACTAGTGCCCGATTTAAGCTCCACATGCCCACCTATCCCTTCACACCCCTGCCATGTCCCCCAAATCTAGTGTCTTTCCAGAGTTTCATTCACGTAATACTTCCAGACCATTAAAAGCTGTTCATAGCTCTGGGGTTGAGTGAGCCCAGAGCTACTGTTTCACAGAAAAAAACATAAACGGAACCAAGGGCCTTACTATTTGTGGTTAAACAAGATTAAAAGCTGCAACATCCATTTTTCAAAAAAAAAAAAAAACCAAACAACAAAAAACCAACAAACCAAACCACCAACAAAAAAAAACCCAAACAAAAAAACCCAACAAAAAACACCCTAGTAACCCTCTTTGTGGGAGCGTATGAGTGATAAATCATGCAGTGGATGGGAAGTTTAAGTAGCACTGATAAGGAAATGCATGTTCTTCATAGGCTGCATTTCTGTTTGGAAAAAAAGACTTTTTCTACTTTTAATATAAATTAAGCCATAAGAGTTTCATGCTGTGGGAAGGGAATGAAAGGGATCACTTTAAGAGATTATATTGATATGTATTGTCACTTCTGCTGGGAAATGTCTATTGCTGCCAATGCTTTGGTGAATCTTTTTTTTTAAAAAAACAATGAATTTGAAAAAAAAAAGGGGGGGGCTAGTTCTTGGCTATATTTACTAGTTTTGTAGTGACATTTTGCTGGCCCATTTGTCTTTTCCTCTCCTTTTTCTACTCTCATAGTCTAATTTCTATCTTTCCTTCTAATGTCTCTGAAAATATTAGCTTGTCTGCTCAGTAGAGGTCGGTGTATGTGTGTCTTCCTTTTTACAGAAACGCACTACTGTGTTAAGTATTTGGCTGGGAAATGGGATGCTGCAGCTTTAAGAGCATTTTTTTCAATTCATAACAGTATTTCCCATCCTCTTTTGCCTGCAGGCAGGGAAAGTGTATGTACAGTATTTATTTTGTTTCGATTTTACTTTAAATTTGTAAGTTTCTATAAGTAGTTCACATTGATTATTCTAGGGGAGGACAAGTGGCTTTGTTTAAATTTGTATTTGATATTCATAGTTTCCATTTTCTGTACTTTAAAATACTGAAATTAAAAAATTGTATTGCTTATGTTTTGATTTTAGCACTGTAAAGTGTTTAATTTCTTCAGACTTCTGATCATTTGCTTCAGTGTAAATACAGAAAACTGTACAGAATATCATGAGGAGAAAAATGCTTTTCTAGGTCCAATTTCTGTGCCCTTTACTTGTCGCATTTTAAAGAAGTTTTCTGGAGAAATGTGAGAGGGAATATTCTCATACTTAAAATTTTTTTTCGAAGTGCAAATCTCATTTCAATCCATGTGTATTATATGGCAACTAAATGCATTTTGTGAAGATGTGTGTATTCTTTTTGAATCCTAATGTAAAAAGGAGGTGGAAGTGTTTGTGATCCATCGTATTAGCAGTTCTATAACTGTAAAAAGGGTGTCAAAGGGTATTTTCATGTTCTTGCTCTTGTTTTTTGTTCAGGTTTGTCTCATGGTACTGATGACTGACTCATTTCTTGATTTCTTTTTTTTTTTCTTCTTATTCCTTTAAATATGTGCAGTTTCTAGAAGAAGAAATTTCTCTTTCACACTTCCATGTACTTTGTCATACTTGCTTTTATCCTGGATGACTTCTCTGCTGATTTCTCCCACCACATGTTGTCTTCTGGTTTACAGTTGTCAGTGCTCCCTATTTTGACTCCATATGGCGGCAGTACAGTATTTGCATGTAGGTACTCTACTTGGGGGTAACAGAAGCATTACTGTGTTGCACTCCAACTTCGTGTGATGCATTTTCTTCTGCAAATAGTGCTCCATGCTACTG
>JANXJC010000023.1:21012707-21064812 GCA_027564655.1 Leptodon cayanensis
ACAAGCAGGAAATGGGACACTGGAATTGAGGTTAAATTACAAAGACACTGAGTATCTACAGGTTGGATTTAGATTTGGATTCTACTGTTTCCAGTAGAGTACCTCCTTGTAAAGTGCCTACAAACTTGGTTTTGTGTACATTTAGTGAAGTTCAACTCTTTCGCTAGAAGGTTTCTCATGACCTGCTTAAGTTGTGAAGCTATTGTGGCGGTGGCTCATCACTTAACACATTCAACCAAACCTTCTCTTGTTTGTTTTGTTTAGATATAACTTTGGATAGATGATGGAAACCTGAGTAGTAGAACAAATATGGTGAAGTCAATCATGCTGAGTGTTGGTTTCTATAGAAACTTTTTTTTCTTTGTATAGAAGTATTTCTCCTGGGAGTCCTTGAAATTATGCTTTTACTGCTGGTAAGTAATGTCAGCTATCTCAAGCCAAAAGTTACTGAGGACTGAAACTAAAACCAGAATGTTACTGTTAGTTTTTCTGATATAACCAGGAATTTTAAATGCCTTTGTTTCTACAGCTGTCAATGACTAAAATCTTTACCTGCAGAAGAAATACCTGGTGATCAAGACAGTGAATAAAGTCTGTCATTGCTAGAGCTCATAGTATTCCACATAACAGCCAGCTAATAAGACAGTTTGCTTTGTCTAGACTAAGGTCTGATTTCTCTGAAGCCAATTATATTCAGTCTTTAGAATAAGTACTGCAAATTTTTGAAGAATTGTGTTTGGCTTAATAGATCTATTTATCTGTACTGCTCCTGCTGTATTTGCTTTGGTCTTGGAAAAAATACTCTACTTTGGAACATGTAAGTCAACTAAAAGAACAGTATACAAAGAGTCTGCTTGTTTGTGATGCTTTGCCCCAAAGTTTATTTCTCATAAGAAATGTTTTATTTGCTGCCATGAGTGTGAGTAAAGTTCCCACCCATACTTGGAGAATGTGGTATTTATCTGGAAGAAACATTTGCCCTTGAATCATACACCTTGGTGGTAAGTCATAAGGATGCAAGTTGGCTTTTTGTTCCGATAAAACTAAAAGCTAACAAAACTGTAGAAACTACTGTTCTCATCTCCTAAACTAGGATCTGGGCTGTGGAAATGTGGTTTAACTAGGCAGCTTTTTCAAGCTCGTATTAATTTGAAAAAGATACTAAATCATGTGCTTAATTCTTAAGCTGCTGACTTCGAGTTACACAAGTTTTGTTTTTTTTTACAACAGATCTTTGAATAGATCCATTACAGGTCTGCCCCAGTAAGGATTTTCCAGTAAGGTGCTCGACCAGCACTTGTAGAAATTGTTTTGAATTCCATCGTGTGGTGATTACTGAACAGAGCTCTTCCCATGTGGTTAAAGTGCTTATCCTCGAGAGGCAGCTAACCTCTGTGTTCTGACAGTTATACCTATTGAAGAAGGAGAGCATTCAAAGAGTGTATTTACTGTGCCAACAGTCCTAAAAATGGTGTCAGAGCTGGGTGGCTCAGATGAGGTTAGCATTGAGAGGAACCCTTTTGCCATTCATGTTCAGCTGAGGTCCACTGGGAGGAGGGGAGAAGAAAAATGTGTGAGCTGTGCAGTGTGCTACTGCAAAATGAGTTGATCATGTTCCAAGGACTGCTGCTGGGCAGCTGTGCCTGTCATAAAACTAAGCACCACAAGTGATGCTGAATTGTCGTAGTCTTAGGAGGGAGACCAAGCATTAAATGGGACATGGCATCTGAATGATCTCTCTCTCTCCTGGCTTTTGCAGCAGCTCAGTGAAGAGGTATTAGTGAGAGGCTTTGGGAAAACGCAAAACCAATGTATAACATACCTCTTCTGTGGCTACATGAAATTATTTTAGGCACTGGTTCTCTTCATCCATGTTCTTCAATATTGAGAGAATTTCACTTAAGGAAGGAGTTCAGTTTGTACAGGAAGCAGAAAGAGATTTCATGTTATACATCCCAGTTACCCTGTAAGCGAGGTGTGTAAGAGGAAGTGATATGTATTAGACCAACTGACATATTTGGAGAGTGGGAAATGTAATGTTCAGTGCTCATGGTTCAGATGTAAGACATTTGCTCTCCACGCATACATTGTACTCGCAATACAGGGCCACTGCTGTGAACTGGTAGCTTACAGACTGTTTTCATTGATGTTGCCTTTAGTAGCTTTCTTATTTTAAAGTACATTTTAAATACCACTTACTATAGTAATTGAGGAGAAAAATGATGTTTGGATGGATTGAATGCATAATACATGTAGCGTCTAGGAGGAGATGTAGGAATAAGGCAGAATTCCCTGAGGTTAATCTGTTCAGTACATTAAAAAACCACAACAGCTTCAAAAAGAGGACCATTCACAAAATTACTGAACTGAGGAGGTCAGAAATGCTTTAGCAGGCCACAGGATCTATATATGTATTTTTTTACTATAGTCAAAACTGTTTTCAACCATGGCAGGTACAATATCAAGTGCGTGTGTATGTATACACACACACACATACATGTATTTATTTATTCTGTCTCATGTTTTCTGTTTCCTCTAGTTTAAAAGAATTTTAAACATTATAGAATGTCAGCTACCAAACTCCAGGAATATTAGTATTTTTACCATAACTATGATTAAAAGAATGTCTTTGCTAATCCTTTTATTACACATTTTAATTGACAACAAAATGGTGCTGTCAGTACTCCTTAAAATACTGTATTTAAATTCTTTTCCACTTGGTTGGGACATTCAGAGATTTCTAAATTTTTTCTGCACTGATGCTAACTCTCACTATATTTTACAGTTCATGGCTTGAAGAAAAAACTGAGTATCATTCTGTGCCAGACTGTTGTGGTTCACTGAAAAGGACTCTAAAAGACTGGGAACAACGCAAAAAGAAATCTCTGATTTGGTAAATGTTTTGTGTAGTGTGTACCTCCAGTCATTAGCTGAAGTGCTAAAGCACGGGTTATAGTGTAACTTGAGATCTTAAAGATGCTATGTTGACTAATCAGATCAAAATGTACATAGTGGTAGAGAATAGGCAGAAAACCGTGTGGATGAAATGAGGTAATTTTCCCTTAATTAGCTGCAGGAATGCTAGATTTTTTACTGTTTCACCTGCATGGAGGAGTTACACTGAGTGGGCTTAATACCTGAAGTACTTAGACTGCCAGGTGATAGAAATGGCTACAAGTAATAGTGCCAAAATAGGGTTGGTTTCTGGCTAGAAGCACAAGGGTTTTCTTTTTCTAGGGAAGAATCTGCTTAAATTTGCACACCTTGGCTACAATCCTACCCTTAATTTCTAACCAGTTCAGCTGCTGAACGTGCCTACACTGGTTTGAACGTGCATATGCTGGTTTTAATGAGGTCTAAATTAATGCCTCAGCTGATGTAGTGACGTATCTTTAAATATGTAGCTGTGCTTCTAAGGGTCTTCAGGTGATGTTGCAGTTTGCTCTTTTGGGATCCTTGATCAAGACTTCTGATGATTCAGAACTCCCAGTGCTCTCCTGGAAAAAGAGTTGTCTTGGTGCTTCCCAGTCCAGCCTATTGTGGGAAGGAGGCAGGGTGATCCTCTCTGCTGCCTGGGAGCTGCTTTCTCCTGTGCAGGAATTCATTTAATGGGAAGGCTTCGGACTGTGCTGCTATATCTTAACTTTTGTTTTGCTAATGTGATGAGGGTGTACTGGTGAGGGAAGGGAGTAGCAAGGGTCAGAGTAATGGGCCAGTCAGGAGGGGAAGGGTGCCCTTTCGGAGACTGAAGCTGCAGTCTGCGGGCATCACCGAGGCACCTGCAAAAGGCAGAAGGCATTTCTCCCATTTCGACTGGTTGACGTGCCAGCTGCTGTGGGGCTGGTTTTTTCACCTCTTCCCTCATGTATTCAAACCCTGCCAGCCTGTGTGGCGAAGAGCATAGAAGTGGTGGGACCCCGAAGGATGGACATCACTGCTTTCCCCTGTGTGGGGGGAGAAGCAGTAGCCAGACTAAGATCTGACCAGTCTCACCAGGGTCTTCTTAGAGGAAGGCTCCCAGCCACTGCTCACTGGGGACTGCTTCCAGACCGGGAAGGGGTACTTCTGTGCTCCCCTGGATCGGAGACCTCCATGTCCTGTGCAGGGATGTCAGGTTTGGAGAGTTTAAGCACGTTTCTGTGATAAACAGGACAGAAAATAATATGGAGGTATCCAAGCTGATACCTGGAATGGTGTGAACTTTCTTACAAATGCAACCCCTGGGGTCAGCTTGAGTTTTTTAAAGTAGTATTTAAATCTTACTTTTCCGAATCAGTCTTTCACTTACACTACTGGCATAATATGAAGTGAACCTCTCCAATTTGTAGTTTTGGAAAAGCTTTTTCTAAACCATGTTATTTTGCTGTGTTTCATTCGTCAGTTGTTACTTCGAGTGAAATTGAGTGGAATGTAGCTTTGTCTGATGTTTCAGTCACCTAATAATGTAGTAGCTTAGCCTGGAAGGCTGTGTTACCACTGCAGCACTTAATCATCAGTATTTCAGTCACTGCAGTAACAGGGTGGAAGGAGGTTGGCCAGACACATTTCCTTTTCTATAAAAACATCTAAACCATGTGACCTCTTAGAGAATTATTTAAGATCTCTGGATCTCTCTGCTTGAATTTCTTTATCAGCTGCCAGGAAGATTGGACTATAATTGATCCAGATTCTGCCTGGTTTTGCAAAGGGTCTGAACTGGAGGATATTTAGTGACTTTTTAATTTAAAATTTTTTTTTTTTTTTTTTTTAGTCCATTTCACTCTTCTCATATGTTTAGGCTTGTATTCTGTTGCAACCAAGTTTGATGCAAGTTAAAAATCACAGGTCTGAAAAATCTTAAATGGATTATTTCTATAGATTTCTAGGGTTTTCTTTGTAGCCGAAGGCTACAAAATATTGAGCATTTTAGGGAGCTCTATTGATTTGATTTTCATTTTTTTTCTCCACTTAATTTTTTGGCTATGCTTTACAATGTTTCTGCTATGTAGTACTTAGTCCTTTTCACTGATGTAATTCTCATAGGTAAGCTAAGACATCTGTGGCCTTCCATTTCTACATTTTTCAGATTCTCCAAATCTTTGAGGGCATTTCTGGGTGCAACTGTTGCTAGCTGATTTTCCTGTCTCCTCAAATGCTATTGATATCTTAAGGTGCTAATTAATGATGCAGGGCAAGCCCAAAGGTTGCCATACCTGTGAATAGCCAATAAAATTCAACAGTCCAAACAAAGGGCTTTCAAATCAACACCATCAAGATCATCATCAATAACCTCAATAGCTGGGAAATTAAAAAGGTGTAACAGTAAAATTTAGAAAAAGAAGCTCTTCTCGCTTGGAGGCATTATGGCAAGGGGCTTACAGATCACTTTCAAACATAGGACCTGCATCACTATTAGTTCATAAGGTATCTTGGGGATTTGCAGAAGAAAATACACGTATTTGTGTGTACGTGTATGCAGCTCATTTAATCCATGCTTTTCCCAGAAGTGCGGATTGGCTGCTGAGGCAAATAGTCTACACAAGAGCACAGCCTGACACAGGGCCAGTCTGTGCCTCTGATCTCTGGTGTAATCTGCTTCTCCCTCTGTGCGATGGTACCTGGGAAAACTAGGTGTTGGAAACTCATGGTCTGCACCTCTTGGGCTGAATAAGAGATGGTGATTATGTAGAAGCAACAAAGGAAAGAAGGAAGGGATGGTGAAGATAGTGGGGAGAAATGGTTCCTCTGATGTTACGTAGATCAGTTATTGTACAATTCCATGCCAAGTCATCAGAAGGATATCCTTCTTTTGATATAACAAAATGTTTCTAAAATGAGCCTTTCTAATGCAAGATGTTGGGTTTGATAGTTCTGACAGGAGGCATTTTGGCTATGTACTGAAAATGGGCAGCATTAAAAAAGGCTTCTACTAGCCCACCTTGAAGAAAGCATCTGATCTGTTCTGAAAATTTCAAAGTATGTCAAGTCAGTTTTTGACAGCAAGGCTCTGAGCAGAGGCAGGTCTGACATCAAGATTTTGTTTCTGCTACCTGGCTAGCAGCGCGTGGATAAAGAATTCATATAAATTAATTTATTTGTTTATTTACTTATTCATGTATTTATATAACTTGATGTTGTAAAGAGATCAGAAGATACCCTGCAATGCCATAATACCATATACTAACGGCCAGCTAGAGGGGGAGTGGAGAACATTGCTAGTGACAGTCTTTGCAAAAACTCTTGTATTGTTTTCTTTCCCACCTTTTGTTCCACTTTGGTGCTAATGCTTGTTCTTCGTAATGTAACCTTTTTGGGATAGCAGCTGTTGGATGCTAGATGCTTGTGCAGTGCCTAACAAGCTGGTTTGCTTAACTCCTTGAGTCAGGATTATTTATGATTTAGCTTTCTGTAATATTTTTACCCATGCTATTTGAGTAGCATAGAATTTCCCTTTCTATCCATTCCATCCCAGTCTCAGAAAATGATACAGTTAACTCTCCTTCCTCTTTCCCTCTTCCTGCTCTGCAGACTCAGCATGGAGAAGGCTGTCTTCAGCAGACATAAATAGTTAGGAAGGATGTATTTGTTTGGCTGTTGGTCATACAAAAGAGTGGAATCTGTGGCAAACAAAATGATTTCTTCTGCTAGGAAGAAAATGCTAAGCTCTTGATTTTTATTGAAAAAAATCAATGCAAGGGGTACGGATGTGTTCATTCCCTTTAGCCACACCTGCAAGCAGTGTGGAATGAACACCTTTACATCGCTCTCACGATATATGGTTTATCTTCTGTTTCCATTTTAAAATGTGTTTCTTGACTATAGAAGAAAAGAAAAATGTCCAAAAGCTGTGTTTTTATTTTTGAGCTCACACACTGGGGAAGTTAATACAATATTGATGACCACCAGGAGGAGCTCACGATACAGCCTGCAGCCTTAGCTTCCTGCCTCTAAGCTTGTCGGAATGTCACCCAAGTAGGAGCTTTAAGTCAAAGCACGGTGCGGACAGCCATCCCATTAAAGGTGGCAGTGCTGGCATTTGACATGGGAACGCACAAAATAAAGCTACATCTGGAAAAAGCAAAGCAACCCAAACCAGAAGGCAGGTGGGACGACTTGCCACGGGCAGATGCTGGGAGGTTAGAGAACAACGTGATGATCTGCCGTGCTGCACGAATGGCCTCTTTTATACAGGGAATCCCAGCCTCAAACTTTACTTCCGAAGTCTCTGTTATTCCATTGGTAAAAAAGCCGAGGTGGCATAAAGACCAGCTGGCAACCAGAAGGGGGGAGTGTTCACATGGTACAATGCTTTTTAAAGTTTTAGTAAAGCTCTTTATAGGCGGGTCAGTAACTCCACTCGCTGATGTGAATGTTCCCAGCTATCCAAGGGCGGCAGAACAAATTTGTAATTAAAAGGCTGGTAGTTTATATTTTGGATTTGACGCTTGACTGCAGAAAGCACAGATCTTCACCTTGCAGCTGCTAGGTTTCCTCTGTCCAGGACAAAGCAGGACAGTGCCAGCAGCACTGAGATTGCTGAGGAAATTATTTTAACAACTTCCTGCAAAACTGCAGGATGAATGAGAAGAACCCACTGTCTGTCACGTCTATTCTGCTGGCTGTCTATTTTTGTACTGGTTTTAAAATCCAATATTTGACATTGCCTCAAGACTAACCAGTTCCCATTTCACTCGGGCAAGAGACTAATGTCTGTAACCCAGTGACTGTGGGCACCTTTCTTCTTGCTAAAATAAATTAATACTGAACAGAGTCTTTTTATCATGGCCATGTTCTTATCAGACCATCTCCCTTTATATTCCTTCCTTCCCCAGCCATTGTGGAAACAGACATCCTGCCCAAGGCATCGAAATCCACAATCTGCTGCTGCTTCTATGGAGCCTCTGGATTTTTGCCAATGGCCCCTTGAGATGGTCCCAGATGTGATTGCTTTTTCTGTGCTACCCTGAAAATATCCGGTAAAAACAAAGGGCTGCACTCACCACAGTTACCGCTTTGGAGGCCAGCACTTCCTTTGCTGTCAGGGATGTACAGTAGGAGATGTTAGTCGTGATGTACCCCAGAGAAACCATGACTAAAATGGCAGGGTCACAGTCAAAGGGATATTCCTACAATAGAATAAAGCCAATCTTTCTATTGCATCTCTCAGCTGGTTCTTGAGTTTATCTCCAGTTCCCATGAACCCAGGAGATGTGTATGGGATGTCTTTCCCACAGCATTCTTCTGTGGGGAAACGGCACATTCCTTGCACCTATGTTGTGTGTGAAAGGAGATTAGGTTTTGATACCGCTTTTCTTCAGGAGAAAAAAATGCAAACAATTCTGGTTTTATTTCAAAGTAACTTGGACTTAAATAGCAAAACAGCCAATGCCTTAAAACAAAACCAAAATGTTTTTTGACTGACTCAGTAACTTTTGGGGGAGAAGGCTTGAGAAGAGAGGAGGGAAGTGGAAATACCAACTTGTAACAGGTTTTGTGGCTTGGATTCGTGGGGGTTTTGTGCTACTTTGGTAGGCTTGGAAATTTTTAGTAGTCCTGTCTGTCAGAAAAACAACATTGTAGTCCTGGCTGTTACTGTAAGTGGTTGAAGATACCCATGAGGAATCATGGGGATGAGGTATAGCAAGTGCACCTTGCTGCTGGGTTTCCCAGTATGAAGTCTTGTAACCTTTTTCCTTTTTCTTCTTGCTTAGATCTTGCCTGCAGTTTCTCTGCTTTGATGCAAGTTGCCTAACTGCCAGAGTTCCTGTAGCCTAAGAGTGGACTTGTCTCCATAAGTATTTGTGCATGCAGTAAAACATTCAGAAGGGTTTTAGCCTGTTCATCAATTTTTAGGCTCTCATTAAGGGTGAGAATCCAATGTTATCTCTTGTGAGAGCCTGTGCTTATTGGTTAAAGGCTTTATTTCAGTGTCACAGCAAAGAAAAACTTGAAATGTCTCTTTATTGGGATCCATCTTGCAATCTATCTGCCATTAAAATGAAGAGATTGGAGGAAAGTGAAAAGAAGAGGAAAAAAAAAAGATGGATCCCAATGAAATCTACACAGTTCATGCCTCAACTGCTCCAGAAAGCCACGTGTTGTTCGGTTGGGCTGAGGAATTGTTACCATTGAAGCCACTTTATTGCTACTTTAATCAGGAAAAACCTCTGCTCTGCAACTTATTTTCCTAACAGAAAGTAATTTGAGAAAGTTGATGTCGCACTTGTCTCTTGGAGTTTGCAGTGTTTTTTGGAAGGATGTTTATGTAGAACCTGAAATGAACAGAGCTTTTCAGGACTGCAGCTAATGAGGTTATTCTCCCTCACGTCTCCTCACCAGTCTGCAGATAAATCCAGCCAGCTTTCTGAGATCCAGCTCATGGCCGTTCTCAGGGCCATGCAGTAAGTTTGTGTCATGTCGGGGTTGTGTGGGCATGTTCAATATGGCCTTCATGTTTATTTCCAGAAACAGAAGTGTATCTCTGTGGCATCTGTTCTGTTAAATATTGACTTTCTATCAGCAGTTTTAGAGGAAAGGGACCTCCCTGGAAAAATCAGCTCATGGGGATTTGCATGGCAATTCTATGGCTGGAGCACAATTTTTGGGTGGTTGGTTTTTTTTTTTTTTTGAAGTTAATTGGGACAGAGATGCCTTTTGAAGTGCCTTTTCATACAAGGCAGGAGCATTGCTTCGACAAAGTACAAGGGCTGATACTCAGTCCTTTGTATGGAAGACTGATAAAGCAGAGTAACTTAGTGACTGATGATCGGCAATCCATTTTAAATGGTGTCTGCCTTTTTGTTGTTACTCTTCAGAAATGTCCTGACCTTGCAGACTTACAGACAGGCTTTTCTTACAATATGTGCAATGTCAGCACCAGCCAGAAACATATCACCCTCTAAGCAAACGTCCTGAAATAAAAGGCCAGAGGTGGCTTGTAAAGAGTCAGTGAGCTTGAGTCCAAAGCATGATGAAAACTTTCATAGGAGAGGAAAATACAAGAACCAAATATGATTGGTCCCTGAAAAACTGGTGATAACACCTAAACGGATATGCAACCAAGAAGGATGTAAGTATATTCATGACTTTTGCAAGCACAGTGGTAACACAAAACCCGTCTACAGTGGTTCCATGTGGCAAGGGCTTGACTTTTTTGGTGTCGGAAGACTGCCTAGCCTGGTGTTTCAAGTAGCACACTGTAAAATACCATGAGGTAAGCCCTGTAGCTGTCCCCCTCTCTATCAGGTGAGCCTACAGCGTATCTCATAAGGAGGCATCTTCATCTGAAGTCATTTACTGCTGAGGATGTCCCGTATCCATTGGTCATCTTTCTGACAGTTAACCACTCTCACTGATTTGGCACTGGTGTGAAGTGTTGGGTTTTGATCTACAGGCCTGGGTCTGTGTAGCTGTAAGTGAGCATAGGTGCTTACTGGTGCAAATAATTTAGACAGGGAAAGGCAACTGGAGCTGGTTACAGAGATTTTCTATGTAAAGTAGGAAAAGTCACGCTGATAATTTTGGCAAGTTTGAGTAATTAGACTGTAAGAGGGACAAAAATAGGGATATTTGTTAGTTAACTGCTTTACAGAAACTTTGAGTTTCTAGAAGAAGGGAAAACATTTTGAGGATGGATGTGCATAAAAAAAGCAGTGTATTGTAGTGCCATGTCAGAGAATATATATTTTATAAAACAAGAGCTGGAGTACCTTGTCTTTAGACTTCTGCCTGCAGGCGGCTGCTGTCCTGCTGGTGGTGATCTGGTCCACGTGCTGGCGCGATGCTATTTGTTGTGTTTCCAGAGTAAAAGTATACTCTGGTGATGTTTCTGGCAGTGAGCTAAGTTTGTGGACAGGTAGAGGAGAGCCCAGGTCAGCTGGTGGGAAGGGTGGATCAAAAAGGGTTGACCCATCACTCGATGAATTCCTCCTTAGCCAGGCTCCTCTCGTTGACTTGTCTTGTTCATGGGGGTCCTGGGTCTGGGATTGCTGCCGACTGCATGAGGGGTAGCAGTACGCATGTTATCATGAAGCAGAGAGATGGCGCAGGGGCCAGGCAGTCCCCAGCTTCTGGGGTGCAAGTGTGTGTGTGGCTTGGTCCAAGCAAACCAAGCCTTTGCATTTTGTTGTAACCAAATATTGCAACGGGCACGTTGCATCTCTGTGTCCTTCCTCCACGCAAATAGTAGGAGAGAGGACATCTCCCAGCGACCATGAGCGATGGTTTGTATCTTCGTAGAGCTGAACTCTGTGTGTGCCGTCAAGTGCACTGTGCCCACAGAGCTATTGATTATCCTGAATTTCTCTTTGTTCTTTTGTTTTGGAGACCTTAATACTAAAGGCAAGTATCAGTCTGATAACTCTGAGAACTGTAATCTCTTTATGCCATAGGAAAGAAAGCAAATGGGCCCCCTCTGCCTATTTATTCCTGCGTACTTCTGCCAAGGCTTCAGTGAGGAAGCCAAGCATGTGGGTGGGAGCTCTTGCCCCATCTTTCATACACGTATGTTCCCCAAACCACAGCAAAGGAGAGATGTGCTATGACATGTTGCCTAGTGTCGTAGAAGTAATGCTGTCCTAAAGACACTAAACGCAGTTTACTGCAGAGCAGGGGCCTCTGCCTGCATCCCTGGGTCCCCGGCTTGGCAACCTGATAGTTGGCTGTGGTTATTTCAATTCTAGGAAAGAGACTGATGCTATTGACCCTGAGCTATTATTTGCCTAATGAAATACAGGGAACTGAGGGGTGGGAGCTAGATGTGAGGATCTGCGGCTTGCTGTCTTTCCTCCCTCTCCTTCCCTGGAAGAGTTTTGCAAGAATCCCGCGGCCCTGCCAGAACACTAGTCCTGACAGCTGGTAGCTACGTCCCCGCTCCAAGGGTGTCATTTCCTGAAATGCTCTGCGTTGTTGTCTACAGCCCCTACGGACTGAAACCATGCAGCTGGAGCCTTCCTGCCCGACAGAGGAGCTACGGTCTCAGTACTCCAAGGACCCTCGCAGCAAGACAGTGTTTTGCCGGACGCCCTCAGCCATCCTTTCACGGTCCTGGGCAGCCCCCCGTATCTGGGGCACCGCCTGTGACGCCGAGCCTGGCTGCCACCTCGGCTTCGTGGCCCAGGCAGAGCATCCTGCCCATTTCGACAGGCCTGTGCAACTCGGCAGGCGTTGCACTTCGGCAGGCGCCGGGAAGGTACGGCCCTGCCCATGTCCTGCCTGCCTTCTCCCCAGGGTGCTGCAAGGGCTCAGACCCCAGAGTGGGGCCAGGCGGGCTCTGCCGGACCTGCCCGCTCCAGCAGCTACGGCCGCTGAAGGCAGAGGGAGGCGGGTCATGTATCAAGCAGATTTCTGGGTAGCATGGGGTCTTTTTCTGTCAGAAAGCCCAAATGAATTTGCGGATCACAAAGAAAATGCCGTCTGCCTCATTACCGAGCTGCAATCTGTTCCTTCTCTACCCCCGCCAAGTCATATTCCTCACCAGGGATTTATCGTTCCTTTTCAATCTGATGCTTCGATCTCCCATTCCCCTGTCTTTGCCCCTCTTGTTTCCCTTTCCAGAGCTGCTGCTCTTACTTTTGTGTCTCCTGCCCCTGCCAGCTGGAGTGAGACGCTGGCACGGTGTTGGGCTCAGAAGTGCCTTTAGCTGCCCGCCACTGCTAGCTGCCGAAAGAGAGGAGATGCCCCGTAAACACAGCAAATGAAAATATTGCCGCAAAGCTGCGCAGGTCCTGCCCTTTCCAAAGCGCTCCTGTAGCTAGGCATTGAAAACATGAGCTGGCAGGCACAGGCTCTGGGGTCTTCAGGGGACATCAAAACCTGGGGGGGCTGTTGTAGCAGTGCTTGCCCTGTGATCTGTGTAAGGCAAGTCGCACCAAAGCAAAACACCGAAGGAGAATGTATGTATTTGCATTGCTGTTGCATGCACAGAGCTTGGCTAAGGTCCGTGCTATCTTCAAGCTCAGTAAGTTCTTGCTCTGAAGAGGCTCCAGCAAAGCAGGAAGAAAAATGGTCCCGGCTGCTTGCTTTGCAGAGATAAAGAGTTGGTGGCAGCTTGAAACGAAGCCTTTAGTGACAAGGCCATCTTTCCCTGCAGGTAGAAGCAGTCTGGGAGAAAGGACTGAGACATACTGTATTTGAATTGCTCCCAAAAAAGCCTGACAATTACGTATTTTGGGACATGTACCCTTATACCAATAACCTAAATGTTTATGCCTAAGAAGGCCAGTGACGTGGTACGGCAGGGACATACTGTTTGCGCTCGAGTGCCAAATCTACTCCCCTCCTCTGTGCTCCAACATCTTCGGCATGTGCTGTACAACAAGTCCTTTTTCTCCCAGATAGGGATGCGTTTCCTGCGGTTTGTCCTCTGGTGCCTATTTTTCAGCTTTTCCTGCCGGGAAGGACACGAGCCCCCAGTGATGCCATCAGCTGGAAGCAAGCGAGCGGCCGCGGCGAGCCCCCGTCGCCCCACGCTCGTCCCCGGCGGCTCCGCAGCCCCGGCGGCGCGTGCCAGGCGTTGTGCAGCTGCAGGGCTCGGCGCCAGCGGCGAGGTCTCTGCCTGCGCCGCAGAATGCCTGATTCAGCAGCAAAATCCCCGAGCTGCCTCCAAGCCCTCCTGGAAAAACCATCTGGAGGCATCCCGCTTGGGTGGGAACATCCAGTGCCGGAGGTGCCTGCCAGCTCGCCCCGTCTGCCGCACGGCGTGCGGCTCCCCGGGGGACGGGGCAGCCCCCAAAGGCTTCGCCTCGAGCATCCCGGGCTCCTCGCTGCTTGAAGATGTGAACAAAACGCAAGGGTTTGTGGTGTTCTTTCCTTCCTTGCCCTGAAGGTCTAACCTGAAGCCCCCTGAAACCTGTGGGAAAGACTCTCATTGGCTCTCCTGTGTCTTGGGACTGAAATTGCTGCTTGCTTCTCCGTCAGCTGCACATCTGTAGCGTTCTGCTAGTGCCCTTTAAAATGATATTTCCTAGGATAAAGCAAAAAAAAAAAATACAGGGAGGAGGGGGGAAAAAGAACACAATAAACCTATTCCTTCACCTAAACCATCAGTAGCTGGCTGGGGAGGGATGAGAACATTACAGGAATTGCCTGAACGCAGTGGCCTGGTATCCTCTGTACCTGCTGCTGAGTAGCCACATGTTAAGTAGAACCAGTTAAATGCACCTGGGATAATCTCTTAATACTGCTCCTACTGTCTTCTCTCTGTTTCATTCATTCTTTCTGATGTGCTTTATGGAAGTGCGGAAAGAGGCTGGACAAGTTTTGCATGTTTGCAACATCACGCGATGTATGGCCCATTGGTCTGGGGCTGAATGCCATGCGCTGTTTGATCTGGAATGGAAACTTCTTCCCAGCTTCTTGCACCAAACTTGCATTAGGGTGCCTGGCAGGTGGTGGCCAAAGCAACACCAGGAAAGGAGAGGGTGGCTGTTTGACAACCTTGGCCATGATGGGTGAGTCCAGCGAGCAACACTGACCATCACCTCCCTCTTCGTTTGTCCCCGTGCCTCTCCAGGGCTCAGCGCTGACGGGCCAGGTCAGCTGTAAGCAGGGGCTGCACCCGGGTGGAGAGCGGCAGGGAGGGACCGGCAGCTTGTGCTGGTTGTGGCAAGGTCGAGGGATGCTCAGCATCGCCGCTGGTTGAAAGCGAGCACTCTTGGTGGCCCTGAGGTCCAATTCTGAAGAGGGCTAAGGAGCATTCCTGACGTCCAGTTAACTCATCCCAGCTGATCATGCTTCCGTCCCAAGCTCTGACAAGCACAGAAGCCCAAACTGGGGCCAGAGGCCTTGTGTCCCTGATAACCCATCTTTGCATGGCAGGGGAGGCCCACGGGGTTCACCGGCACGGTGACAGGGAATGAGGGCTTGGCCCCAGCTGTGGAGTCGCTCCCCTTGGAAGTGTCTTTTTCCATCTCTAGAAGCAGTGCCTCAGCTGGTGCAGATCGCGCTGGCCCCAGTGACATGTGGAGGCTGTTACATGCTTACATCAATCACAGCATGCCAATTTATTTTCTTTCTCCTTAGCTGTTTTGCAATGCCTTCCCAATTCAATTGCCAATATTTTTCATAATTATATTCGAGCAGCTGCATGGGTTTGGAATTTGTACAGATGTCCTGAATTTTGCAACGTTCTCCCTCGCACGGGGCACCTCTCACAAACCACTCGCTCCACGGAGAGGATCCTGCAAGCCAGCCAGCATTGCTGATAGTGCCACAGGCCCTGCCAGAGCAGTGATCTTCCTCGGGTAAACAGCCTCCTCATCCCAACTCTGCCGGGGAGCGGTGGTCACCCCGCACAGTCCCCCTCTTCTGCTTGTCTCACATGGCAAGTCTGCTGGGGACAGAAAAGAGCAGAGGTTTAGATTGCTGGTGCCTGCACAGCAAGTACCCCCCAAGATGGAGCTGTGTGGAGAGGATGGGGGCTAAGGATGTTCTGGCCGGTATTGTTTTAAGGCACGCAGGAGAGGAGCTGAATTTAAGTCTTCCATGTTCAGGATGGCGGCTCCTTGGTGCTGGCCGCAGGGACCCCAGATCCCAGTGCCTCACATGGCTGCAGCCCCGACCTGCAACGGAAGGTCCTCGCTTCCTCTCTCCAAGCGTATGCTGCGTCCGTGCTGAGCCGCAACGACAAGGAAAAAAACCACATGGTGTTTCTTCCTTTGAGCGGCCGGCAGCAGAGCCTTCCTGGGCTGCCCTGGCCCAGCGCTCAGTGTTGTGCACAAAGGAAACCTCCTTCTGAGACGCCCCGCAGCGCTCAGATTTTCCTCTGAAGCAGGAGACGCAGTGACCTCTCTTTCAACATGAATAATCGCAATTGTAGTTCCTGCCCCTCCAGCGATGCAGGTCTTTATTAGACCTGACTGGGGTCTGTAACCTCTGCTGGCTGCAAGTTCTCCCAGCTGCCGGCATGCTGTGTGAAGTGCTGTTTGTATTTCCTTCTATTCATGCTAACCTTACCTGCCATGAATGATGCAATCACATGGACAAGAAGAGATCATAGGGAGGTTCAAAGTCCAGGATGGAAAAAGGAGAGAGAGGGGGGGGGGAAGAAAGAAAAAAAAAAAAAAGAGATAGCGCTTCCAAGGCTAGAGGTCATTTGGGTGTGGGGTTCAGCGGGCATCAGAGACAAGCTGGAGCCCACGCCGGAGCCTCCAGGTTGGAAGGGAATATCCACTTGGTGCCTTTCACTTGCCTGTAGCTATCTGTGCTTAAGCCATCACAGCCTGCAGCTGTGTTGAGTCCACTGGTTTCAGGGAAACCTGAAGCAAAGTGAGTCTTGGGGGGCTGGTGGAGCCCCGGCTGCTGGAGAGGGAGGGGTGGGAAGGACCATCACCGAAGGCAGGTACGAGCTGCTCTGTGCAGGGAGACGTGAGGTTGAGCTGCTGCAGGTCTCGGGAGTGGTAGGTGACATGGCTGTGGATGAGAGCCATAAGCAGTGGCTTGGGATGTTCGGGGTGGCCATTGGGAGAAGCTTCTCCCCCAGCAGGGTGCTGCAGCACTGGAACAGGTTACCCCGAGAGGTCAGGGACTCTCTCATCTTGAGGGGTTTTAAGGCTCGGCTAGACAAAGCCATGGCTGATCTGAGCTAGTGTTGGCAAGAGTCCTGCTTCGTATGGGAGGCAGGACCAGAGGCACCCAGAAGTCCTTCCCAGCAGATATTTCTGTGACTGTACTTACACTAAAATTGAATAAACATGCCCTTGTGTTGACTTAACCTTCCCAGTGAGCATGTTGATCTGGTTTTGTTGACACGCTCGTTCCTAGAATCTGATGCTCACTAAATATGACTGAAAATGGGAAATAACCTGTATGTTACCTGAAAAAACATGCGAGTTGGGTTTTTGTTTAGCTTCTGGTGCCATCTTTCAGGCTCTGGGAAAGCTGGCAGGGGCTGCAAACACATCCCTGTGATGATGTGGTGCCAAATGCCACCCCGTAGCAAGCTCTATGGATGCAGTTATTGGAATCAGACTCCTCCTTGTGCTCAGGAGCCCAATGGGCCCTTCAGCGCATATTTCTGCTACAACTTTGCACTTCAGCTTCTGCTGCAGGTAAAACGGGGGGCAGCTGGTGAGGGCTTGGGGAGTCCGGTGCCAGATGTTCATTCCCTTAACTCTTCTAAACCGTGAGACATAATAATGTGTTTCTGCTTCACCGCAGGCACAAAACGGGACCTCTGAAGGGTTTGTGTGCACAACTGGAGGTCCTCCTTCGGACCAGGGGTTAAAGCTCTGCCCAAGGTGCTCCCAGCATGGAGCACGCTCCCCTCCCCTCCGACAACTGCCACCCTTACCCAAACCTTCTCCCGCTCCCGTGCCCCACCAAGACCTTTGTCTGGCAGCTGCCAGCACAGCCCTCACCCATGGCTGGGCTAGAGAGGCCCCATATGTGCTGGCAGGGCTGAGCATAAATCTCATTTTTTTCTTCTGGACAGAGGGTTTGCTGTTTTTTTGCAAGGCACTGCTCCCCATTACCTGGGATGGGCCACCAGAAACTCTGGATGTGCGTTCCTGTGTTGTCTCACAGGGGATGAGGTAGCGGCTCTGGTGAGAGAAAGCCCTCCCTGTCCCCCTTCCTTCCAGCAGAGGCGTGGGGAATGGTGAGCAATTAATCTGAAACTCTGCATAGTAAAATATAAATCCCCACAGCCTGAGAAATTCTGGATGAGAGCCAGAAAGGGTTAACAAGGAAACATGTTCCCTCCAGCATAATTGTGTATTTGGCTTGTATTTTAATAAATGAGTAACAGCTGAGCAGAGAGGCCAAAAGGAGAGAGTTCCCCCACCCTGAGGTATGTTCAAGGCAGAGTTTGGGCTGTGTGCGAGTCAGGTGCTGGAGTGGGTGATTTAACACAAAACACTGAGGGTTAACTAGGGATTAGACAACTATGTAGACAGTGAGTAGCAATCAAAGCAAGTGGCTAATGCAGGTGTGAGAGGTTGGGTTTTTTTTAATGTTTAAATTTTCTTGTGGATTCCCTGAAGGTGGGAAGAGAAGGAGCAAAACCAGGCACTGTGGTTGAGCCTGAGGGGAGCTGGAGGCCTGGGGTGATAAATCAGCAGCACTGCAGTGAGATTAAGGGCAAAACTAGTGTACTATGTGAGGCAATATGGAAAGAGGAGTTTTATTACTACAGTGAGCTCTGAAAGGATTCAGTTCCAGATGGCTAAAGCAGGGGTAGATCAGGAACTCCCATGGGATGGGGCCCACCATCTGACAATAGCAGAAGCAGAGGAGGGTTTCCTCTGCGTCCAGAAAGAGTTTTACCTGGAGAGAGCTGTCTCCATAGCAGGATAAAATAGCTTGCATTAGTGGGGAATTTCTTCTCTGTGAGGAAATCTGGTGACAAGTATGGCCGTTTTGACATTTCCCTCCATTCAGGAAATGTGTCTTGTTCTTGCCGAAAGTTTCTGGGAGGGCTTTGGGATTAGCCTGCCGCTCAAAAGCAGCGGGTGGTTCTGGATGGTGGTGCCATTGGCATAACGCTAATGGGAATATTGGCCTTGATAAAGCTTCCCCCGCTCCATGTAGCAGCTCTGCAGACCGACAGCCCCAGGGCTGGGTGGCAGTTTAGCACCCGATACACAGTGATGGGGACTCCCGTTCCCCAGGGAGCAGCCTGAAGCTGTCAAACATTTGGGTTTTCGTTTGGTTTTTTTTTTTTGTTTGTTTGTTTTTTTTTGTTTGTTTTTTTTTGATAAATCCCCAAGCAGTGGCTAGGAAGCAGTATCTTTTATAAACTCTCAGCCAGGGCAAGAAGTAAAACAAAGACCTGGTTCATGGAGGAATTTCTCCTGCAAGAGCGAGGGCTGCTGGGCACTGGCACTGCCCAGCTCCACGTCAAAGGCAGACTAACCCTCAGACCACAGCACTGATGCAGCACAACAAATCACTGGGAGGAGGGGGGATGTTGCTCTATTATGGGATTTTTTTTTTTTATTTGAAATGGTTAAGAAGAATTCTCATTTGGGGAAATTTTGGCTGTACTTTGCTACAGCATTAGACTTCTCTGTTGGGTCTCTTCTGCTAGAAATATTTAGATTTATTTTTGTTTGTGTTCTGTCTTACGCAGCTAAGAAAACAGCTTCAAATAGGACAAATTGTCTTGTTCCAGGGAGGAGGCCTGATCTGGAGAGTGAAAACAGCTTGCTACTTGGAGAGCCGTCCACAAAAGAACAAAGCTCTAAGGACAGTTCCCTGCACTGTGCCCCACAAGAGATATTATAGAGCCAAGATGTTGGCCTCGGGAAGCACTATTATGTGAGACAGTCTCCTTGTTAAGTGGCTTTTTTTCCTAGGATTTATGTGCCCCAGTGCCTGGTCCTCTGGGCACTGCTCCTTTGGGTCTGATGGGCAGGGAGGCAAGTGCCTGGGGTATTACTTTCTCCTGCTTGCAGGAAAGGGGAATCGTGTTAGTTCATTTCACAGGGATGCTGGTGCACCTTTCTGATAGTCTGTAATAGCTGATGCTGTAGAAGAAGAGTTGAGTCTATTTTAAACAGGTGTGCATCTCTCCTATATTTGTGTCTTGCGTGTCACTGGTAACAGGAAAGAAAGAAATGCTCATGAAAGAGCCAATGTTCCTGCACAACATTCATGGAAAATCAGTTCTGGATGCGGGGAAGTGTGAGTTTCTTGGGGCAATTGGGTGGAGAGTTACACTCGGATGCTTAGAAAAGTGAGATGACATCATATGATCTGTACATCTTGTGAAAATGAATCAGTGCTACTATGATTAAAACATCTCCACTTGTAATGGCTGCTTTGGCAGACTGGTCATAATGAAGAATTTTAAACTTGGTGTAGGATATAAATCCTGGTAGGAAGGAACTCTAAGAGCAACAGGAATTTTGCTGCTTGAACACCAGACTCAGTTTAGTCCAGTTTCTTGCCAAAGAGCCAAAGTGTGGATTCAACACTTTTAGGTTCTCAATTAAAAGGTCATCATCACCTCATCAAGAGGTCCAGACTCACCACATCATCAGTCTGTTTTCCAGAAAAAGTCACTCTTGTCCAAAGGACAACTGGAAATGCCTAAATGAGATGATAAAAGTGGTAAGTGTGACCTGAGCCAAGAACCATTTCGCTGTCAAGGTTTTAAAAAAAAAAAATTAAGAAAGAAATGATAGGAAATGGCAGTCTTTTGACAGACAACTCATGAGATTAAACTTGTGAAACTCTGTAGAAAGAGGAGCCATTGGAAATGATTCTTACATTTACACCTAAGGCAATCACCCTGGATTTATTACTACATCTTGGGCTGCAAGCGTCAGTCTGATTTATTAACTACTGTCCCTTTTGGTTTCTTATCCAGGGTGGTAAACCAGCTGTAGTAAAGCTGAAAAGAAGTTGAGCTGCATGTCTTGTCTTTTCAGCCTGTTTCTTATGTTCATTTTGGTCTATAAACAAACATCTCTCAGGTGTCCTAAATAGATTTTCTGATCGAGTTCCCAGAACAGACTGCCACCAGTTTCATTAAAGCTTATTTATGCTACTTTCATGCATGAATAAAAAAGCTCCCACTCACTGCCGATTTTATTTAGTTAGGTCATTGTGGTGGATGTTGAATCAGAGTGACATTTTGGGCACCAAAAAAAAAAAAAAAAAAAGTGGGGACTGTGGAGAACAGTTTGATGCCTGCATCTTTTGCAGTATGAAAAGGAAGGGGTTAACCTGTTCTTGGCTGTATGGTATTGATTGAGGCCCCTGCAAAGAAAATACAGCTGTAAATAGTTAGGAGTATTCCCTAGTAAATGGTTTTTTTGGGGGTAAATCATTGATTTGGGACTCTGGAGGTATGGTCTGCTTCCCAGGGATGCCACCCCCTTCCTGTGTGACCAGAGGAGGAAGGTCACTAGTTGCTCTAGGTCTCAGCTCCCCAGCTGAGAACGATGCTTTCTCCCCCCCTCTGCTTTTTCCAACTTGCTTGTTTATATCGCTAGGTTTTCAGCAGAGTAACGTCTACTCTGCCTGTGCGCTGATCGCGGTGGGCCCTGCTCTCCGCCGGCGCCTCTAGACACCGCTACAAATAACAAATATGATTTTCCCTTTACGCTTGTCTCCATCTCCATCCATGCTGCAGTGCCTGTGAGGTAAGATTAACAGCTAAAAATAATAGTAGTAAAAAAAGAAGTCAGTAAAGATGAAGAACAAGGGAGTAAAGATCCAGCAGGTGTGAAAAGTTGTGAAACCGGTTTGTTGTTCTCCAGTGCTGCTGGCTGATGATCTCGCGCAAAGGTACCGCATTGGGAAGGAGAAGGATTGGAGCCTGTTCTTTAAGTCAGAAGGGTGAACAAAAAGCAGCTTTGTATGTTCCCTTTGTGCTAAGCACATTGTGAATATTTTTAAGCATTGCCACAAGGATTAACATCTCTGCATTTTAATGTGCCTGGTGCTGGAATGTAGCTGGAAAGCAGAGCAGGCAGGAATGGTCTCTCCAGGCAGTGGGCTCTGCTAGGTGTCTCTTTGAAGTGCTATTCAATAGCTTTCTGTTACTTTTTTTTTCCGCCCTCCCCCCTACCCCTTCAACAGCTGCTGGAACAAGTCCTGATAGACTTAATGTTTCTGAAATTTACTGGACTGGACTGTTTTATCTCCAAATACTTTTGCATGGCAGTAGTATAAAAAAAAAAAAAAAGCTTGTGGACAGAAGTATGGAGTTTGGTATTTACTTTGGATCATTAACCTGGTTTGTAAATTTGATTTGATCTCTCCTTTTTTTGTTCCTCCCCCCTTCTTTGTGTAGTTTCAGAGCCTGCAAAGAGACGCTGGTTTTTGCTGCTTCGGGATCCCAGCAAGAAATGGGAGTCTGATGGATTGTAAATGCACCTGCTTTGTTTAAAACCCAGCCAAACAGATAAGTGCCCTTTTAATTATCTCACAACAGCATTTTAGACGTAGCTGTGCACAACATCTCTCTTCAGTTTGGTTTCAATTCGGTGAGCCCTCTGTGTTTCACCATTGCAAATGAATGCTCTGCGGTTCCCCTTTTGGCTAAGAAATACCAGATGATATCGGTATTTCACGTGAGCTAATTAATTAGCGTCTGAGGGAACCGCAGCTGACGGCTTGGGAAGCTCCCGGGGGTCTTTCCCT
Source organism: Leptodon cayanensis (assembly GCA_027564655.1). Classification (NCBI taxonomy): domain Eukaryota; kingdom Metazoa; phylum Chordata; class Aves; order Accipitriformes; family Accipitridae; genus Leptodon; species Leptodon cayanensis. Next base: position 21,034,779 of record JANXJC010000023.1, read on the forward strand.
GCCCCTCCGGAGCTGCTGTCTCCAGCAGCCCTGTGAGGTTTTGGGACTCTGAGGAGCAGCTCTGCGGGACCAGACGAGGCTGATGTGACCCATCTGAGCCTTAAGGAGTCCTCCGGGACTCATTAGAGGTTTAATAACGAAACTTGGCTGGTTTGATTGAGAAGATGGTTGTGCAGGCTTGGCGCGGTCTCAGAGAAACCAGCTAACGCTGCTGGCAGGAGAGAGGGCTTTCTGCACGTGCTATTCATATGTGTGCGGAGAAAGTGGTAATTCCTGCTTCTCCCTGCTGGTTTCCAGGTGGGAAAATAGCCGGGGACCGGGGACAGAAGCCGTTAGTTATACTGAGTTTATACAGGGCATACAAGAGGGTATCGTGGGTGGGTGGCAGCAAGAATTGTCCCCTCAAAGTTATGGGGATGTTTATATCTATGGATGGAAAATACAGACTATCAAGAAAATAATTTCTGACTGCTTAGATCTGCTTCTATAGGTGACCGCTGCCTGCTCTTCGACACACCACTGCAATTATTAAATAGTTGAAGAAATCCATAAAATATGGTCTCATGTACAATGTAACTTTGCAACAGTGTACAGCCACCGGGCTGGGGCAAATATTCACTATACCTGCAATTTACTGCGTTAGAATAATGAAAATACCACTAATGCCAAGCGTGTGAGCTTTGGAGGGGATATGTGGCAGGAGGAGGGACAGGAGCCAAATTATCTACTCCAGACCTGTCTTGTCTGCTCTACCAGGCTTAATTAGCACCGTAAAATGTCTACTTTGCTGTTAGGAAAACGATAAACAGGTTTGCTACAGCAAATTAAACTGTAGTAACTGATGTGAATTTGTCCTACCTACCTAAGCAGAAGGTGAGTTTCTTGGTGAAGGTGCCAGTCTAGGACTGAGGGAGAGACTGGAGAGACCAGACAGTGAAGTAGGAGGTTACTGCGGTGTAAAACAACTGGATTTAGATCAACTCATGTGATCCCTGGAGTGTCTGAAGTTCCCTCTTTTCTAGGAAAAATGTCACTCCTGCTGTTATTACCAAGAAAGTTTTTATATTAATAGAAGATATTACATGTCTGATATTAATGACTATGTTCTGTCTTACAATGTTAAACAGTACTTATTCTTGACTCTTCAATACTCTGATAGCAAAAAAGCTTGACGGTATATTAAGAAACACTGATAAAATGAAGCCCTAGTGAGAAAATCAGGGTTTGTTCATTCAGCAAGGATGGCTAGGAAGTTAAAGAAGCTTAACTCATCTCTATACCCCAACTAACAGAGCTCTTTGTTGCTCAGGAAAAAAAAAAAAAAAAAATAACCTCAGAGATCCTCAAGGTCTTGATTATTAAGTTTGCAGCTTGAAATCTGCTTTCTGCCAGTGTGCTGATATCAATGTTCCCCCGAATCAAGGCCCATTAAATTAACCCTAACCTGGCCAGTTCCAGTCTGGGCATCAAAGTTGAATTTGGAAATCCTATCCCGAAGTGTGGCATGCAACTTTTAACGCTCTGTGCTCCTTAGCAGAAGAGGCAGAAAACACTTACAGTCCCTCTCAGGAGCTGTACTGGTGTGAGAGATGATACTGAGCATGTTACATGCACCTGTGGTTTGGTTTGTGCATCTGGCAGCTGAGGAGAACAGATTTCAACAGATCTTGAGAGGTTTCTGTGAAAAATCTTGTCCGGAAAAGCAGACCCCCTAATCCCTAACTCTTTCCTCGTCTTACAGGTGAACCTTGAGGACACTTGGGAGACCGTAGCTCCTGAATGCATGACCTTCCCCTGGGATTAGAAGAAAGCCATGGGGAAAAGGAAGAAGGAAGAGGAGGCCATCTTTCTGAGGAAAAAGATAACTTTGCTGCGGGCTTTCTCCCTCCTCATCGGCAGCATGGTTGGCAGTGGCATCTTTATCTCCCCAAAAGGAGTACTGAAAAACTCTGGCAGCGTGGGTTTCTCCCTGGTTGTCTGGTTCTCCTGTGGGCTCCTCTCAATGTTTGGTGAGTGGTGGGCTTTGTCAACCCTTACTTAAGTACCTGTGAGGTGAGGGGAGCCAGTGCATTTTTATGTGTAAAAAGCTGGGAGAAGAAAAAAACCAAAAATTCCCTGTTCCTACTGCAACAGAAACAAAGGTTTAACAAGGTGTGTGTTTGGGGTCACCAGGGGTCTTTAGTTCAAATGATTTCTGTGGGGTGATTGAGGAAATCCCAGCGCTTAAGGTCTGTGAATATGAAATAATGGGCGAGTCGAGGGCAGAGGAGTGACAGTGACTGCAGGTGGAGATAGCGTCGTCTCTGCCAGGAAAGCTGGGAGCAAATGAGGGGACTCATTCGATAAGGTGGAAGGGAGATGTAGGCATCTACAAGTGAGTCCAAGGGCTACACGGTGCTTTTCATAGACACTGTGAAAAGGGCAAGAAGTGACAGTCTTGACGTGCCATGAGGGATCCCCTTTCTGTCGGTGAGGGTAGAGAAGCACTGGAGCAGATTGCCTGGGGAGCTGTGGAGTATCCACCAGCCAGGGGTGGGTGTCTGGGTGTCTGTCAGAAACGGTTTGGATATGTCTGGTGCTGCCTTGGAGCAGGAGATGGAGCAGATCACTTCAGCCCTGCTTTCTGTGCATTACCCTTGGCTCGGTTTCTGGCATTTAATACCAGTCTTTTCTCACAAACGGTTGACTTTTGGATGACAGCTTCATTCTAGTTCTTCTGAAATAAAGTAGCTCTTAAAGTTACAATGGATAAAACGTATGGCTTTTAGTGTTCTTCAGTAACTGTATAAAATCACCATCTCCGAAACGTTCTAAAGGTGCTTTTAGGAGAGAACTGCAAGATCTCTCAGCTCTGGGGAGAAATCTGATGTTTATTTCGATGGGTGACTTTAAAGTTGTTCTTCTGTCATAACTTAGGGGAAAAAAAAAAAAAACAAGAAAGGAGAAATACTTCATGTGGAAAAAAAAAACTTTGGCACTGTGACATGTACATGTAAGCTTAGAAATTCAGACATTCAATGTTAATATGGCAACAAGTGGAGTTCTTGCTCTTAGCCTGTGTGTACAGGTATTTCATGTTGCAGACTATGCGTGGTTGTTTGGGAAATGGTATGCTTTTGCTTAAAGAAAGTCTTGAAATATAGTGTGAGCATGGTGTTTCTTTTAACTGAGCAGAGCAATACATAATAACATGTGTGCGGATCACATAGCCCAAGCTCTGCACTTGGAAAGGTTTCTCTCTCCGTTGCATCCTTTGATAGACTCTGCTGGAAGGACCTTGGGAGTCTCTTTATCAAGTTATTGTATTTTGTAGCCAAATTTGTTTGTTTGTTCTTCCCTTTTATCAGCTTGATGACTTCCCCTGAGCGTTTCTCTGACACTATTTTTGCAGCACAGTAAAAGGCCTGCTTTCTTTTACACTTTTTTTTCTTTCAAATACAGTGTTTATACGAGTCCCATAGCATGAGTTCAGCAAAGCACTTAAACACATGCTCGAAACATGTAAAGAGACCCACTGGAATAAATGAGACAAGGTGTCTGCCTATATTTGACACTTTGAACAGGGATTCTGCTCAAATTTGCCAACAGAGAGGCAGAAAAAGCAGAGGTCCTCACCATCGGCATGACCTGGATATGGCACCATCGCCACGGGACTCGGCGGCATGGCCATATCAGCACTGGGTTCCTCTGCTCTCTCCCTCCACAGCTGCCTGAGCTGGGCAAAGAAGTAGATAGCACAGCTAGAGATGGTCTTACCCCCACAGGGTCACATCCCAACAGCGCTCAGCCCCACGGCGAGGAGAGTTGTGCTCAAAGAAATGAAATGTTTTATAATTTCTTTTGGTGAACAAAGGACATTTAACCTAGCAAGTGAATCCAGTGTTGGCAAGGCTTAAGATTCGTACCTAGACATATTCAAATGGTGTGATGGATTGCTCTATAGAGAAAACACAGATGAGATTTTTTTTTTTTTTGGCACAGGTGGAGGAATAAGTATTTCTATCCATTTGCCTGGAAGTTTTAAGCTGTCTTCTCTGGCGTGCCTCTCCCAAGGTTTCTGGTTGTGCCCTGGCGCAGAGGCACGTGTCAAGGCAGGAGCAGGCAGTCCCAGGTCTGTCGGTGCCCTTGTCCATGAACCCGTGAGAAGAGACGGAATGAGCCTCTCATATGGACATTTCCCTCGCTCTGCATCATCAGGGCTGTGTTTTCTTCCAGTGGCAGGTCTTCTTTCTCAGAGAAGATGCCCTTCTGGGTCCTCAGTCTCATGTCTTTGAGTGAAGGAAGGGATTTATGTGAAGAGGCAAGATAAGGACACAAGAACGTGGTCTGTGATCAAAAACATGATTGAAATGACCAGTTCAGCTGTCGGCCAGGCTGCTGTAACTGCCTTGTAACCATCATTTCACCAGTCTAACTGCGAGGAGAAGTGAGAACCCAAACCTCCAGGACTTTTTTTCAAAGAAAACCTCTTGTAGCTTAGTGCAACATTTGTCACACACCTTTGCACATAACTTCCATGGAAAAGTTGTATCATTAACCAGAAAATGGAGTGGTTCTGCTAAATCCTTTTCTCATCCTCTAATTCACTACTTATTTAACAGGTTGATTCCATCCCTGAAAAGTCACACAGAAAAGAGAAAATCCATGGGATGATTTACTCAGTGCATTTCTACCTGAACTTTTCCAGGTGCCCTGTGTTATGCAGAGCTTGGAACAAGAATCACCAAGTCTGGAGGACATTATATCTACATTTTGGAGACACTAGGGCCTCTGCCAAGTTTCTTATTCCTGTGGGCAGAGTTTTTTGCTATCAGGTAAGAGATTTTGTTTGTTTGCCTTTTGCTGGATGCTGTGACGATTTAAAAAAACAAAAGTTATGGTGCCAGGTATCAGTCTAGGCAGTTTGTAAAGGAAAGAGTAGAAACAATCTGAGCAACTTTTAAAGATTTTCAGTGATAAAAGGAAGAAGGCATAGTGAGTAAATAGTTATACATGTTCAATGTGATCTGTACTTGAAGAGTATCTCTCTTGTCCTCTGGCAGCTGATATGCTCCAAGAGCCATGGTATTTTTAAGAGACTGACAATATATGCCAGATTTATTTCACATCTTCTGTTTTCATTGTGAAACTTTTTCAGATTTTCCTGTGGAGACAACTTTCTGGCTTAGCCCAGAGTTAAATAATAATTTAGAAAATTGTAAATTACTTCTTTTTTAACTTTAAAAAGAAAGTGCTCACCTCTCAATAACCTGTGTCCTTCATGTAAGCTGAGATGAAGCAGGACATATGAACCACACTGCATTGTTCCATACGATTAATCTCAACTTTTGCTTTCAAGGTGGGAATTAATCTTTTTGCAGCATGTGATTTTTAACCCATTTACTGAGAAATACCTATGAAAAAGACTCTACAGGAATTCACCATCTGCACGGGAGAGCAGGATTCAGCTGGGTGGGGAAACTCCCCCCGCTCCCGAGTTTTGTGCAGGTTTACATCATGCCATTTTTTGGCCATCCGCAGACCACAGTTTGTGCTCGGTTCGCCCCTCCAGGCCTGCCAACAGCGCTGTGGTTTCTTTGGCGTTTGGACGCTACATGCTGGAGCCATTTTTTGCCCCCTGTGCAGCCCCCGTCCCCGCTGTGAAGCTCGTGTCTCTCCTGGGGTACTGTAAGTACTAACCTTTACGGGACCGCCGATCTCGGAGCCTCTCTGCCCTGGACCAGGGACACTTACAGGGTGTTATCTTCTGGGATAACGGTGGGATCAGGGCCTTACCTCCTTGGCCACCTGAAATTTCCTGGTCCAAGGCGCTGGTTTGGGGCCACTATATTCTCCAAGAAGGGGAAGGGGCCTTCCATCCCAATGGATGCTATTCCAACTGTTGACCAGCTGGAGCCCGAGGTCGGGGGGATTGTGCCCAGTACGGGAGTAGAAACTCTTCATGTATAATTGTGCAAATGCCACCTGGGTTGAGGGTGTAAGGCTCAAGGTTTTGGATCCCTTGCCTGGTGCACCCAGCCTGTGAAGCTGTCCTGCCTGCTCCAGGCTGGTGTGTGCTGGCACAGCCACCGCTGTGAAGGGGGCTGCTGAGACGTCCCTGCAAACTCACACCTTGCCCCCCAGGCAGGCGTGGATCACCCGACAGGAACCAGGCTCCTGGTCCCTCTTAGGAGCATAACTCAGCTCCCCTTCAAATGCTTTATGCTGGGCCACATCTGTAATGTTTTCTGACACCTCTCACCCCAAGCATCCTCTCTGTAATAGACGCAGCCTTCTCCCTGGCATCCCTAGAGCAGGGAGAGCTGCTGTATTTTTTCCTTTGTGCGTCAAGCATGGGCTACAGCTGTAGCAGTGTGGTCTCCTCTCCAGACATGGTCCTCACCCTCAATTCCTGGAGCGTCACCTGGAGCGCCCGGCTGCAGACGGCTCTCTCCATCATCAAACTCCTGGCTCTTGCACTCATCATCGTGCCGGGGATGATGCTGCTGGCCCAGGGTAGGTGTGCTGCTGCGTGGCTGAGGGAGGGTGCTCGACGTGCCCGCCTGTCGTGGCTTTTATCAGTCCCTAGTGACAAGCGTGGTTCTCCTTTAGCTGGCAGGCGCTTTCTCTGCCTGTGTGCTGCATGTGCATTAGCTGGGAGCTGAGACCGGGGTAGCTGGCACTAAGCTGCACCATTGCACTGGGCTGATGCAGCTGGCTCAGCTGTGCTTTCTCCAAAATGGACTGAGCCCCGGTGCCTGAGGCTGTGTGAGGCACCTTCCTCTGCAGACGGTCTCTCTTTGGTGTCAGATTTGCCTTTTTTCAGCGTGGCTCGAAATCCTTCCAAAGCAGCCCAAATTTGATGGACATCAGGGACGTGTGACAGCATCCCACGGTGACCTGAGCCAGTCACAGCTGTGTAATGAGTTATAGCAGCCCTCAGCTGAGCCCTGGTAACTGCATCTCTAACCTTTCTGTGGCTTAAGCTAATGTTTTTTACCACCGAATTGAGATGGGCAGTAACTCAGTAAACTTACAATGGACTCACATAGGATTGCACACTCACATCCAGAGCGGGGAAAAAAACCCTACCAGTAGTATCTCCTGGGAACGATACAAGCATATTGGCTTTAATCCAAGCCTCAGTTTACAGAAAAGCCCAAGGCATTCCCACTCGAGGGGTGAAGCCTGCTCCCTCTTCACGCTATTACCTTCCTCTGCAGAGAAAACAACACAGGCAGTAGGCTCCACATTCATATTTCTTTCTGATGTCTGGAGCTGGCTCCTTTGAACCTGCAAAGATCCCACTCGGGCTGGCAGCACTTCTGAACCAAAGGACTGCCCTGCAGCTAGAAATCCTGAGCCGTTATTGTTAGGAATGCCTTCAAATGACAATCTGGAGCCCTGGCACCCATCCTCCGGTGAAGAGGATAAGTGCTGGTGACATCTGGAGGGAGAATTCACCAAGAGACCCTCCATATGACAGGTCATATTTAATATGACTCATGGGGGACTGTAAATCACTCATTAATATATTGCGGGCAATAAATCCTTTTTACGCACCATCACTTATCAGCGATCGTTTTAGAAAATAAAAAGACTACCCTGACAGGCCCGCTCCTGTATTTTGGTTTAGTTTTCTTCAAATCTATTTCCTTTTTGATTTATTTTTTTTTTTTGTGCTTAAAAATCAATTTTGTGCTTTTAAATCAGTTTGCCTTATTCCCCTGCCGTCTCCTACTTTTTTCGGTTACACTCTTGTCCTTTCCTCTGCCATTACCTTCCATTTGGCTCAGGTTTGTTTTATAGACTTGCTGAACCAGTGTTTTAAACCTAAATGCCCAAATCTCATCACGGAGCTCCTTGCAGAGGCACTTCCACAGAAGTGGCCTGACATTCTCTGTGTGCTCTGTGCCATTTCATTCCTTTCCTGGTTGAAGCCCAACTAGGTGAGCTCCACAGCTTTTGCTTGTAAAGAGACTTTGATATGGAGATCTGAATATAGATATGGAACCAAACCTTGGGCCACCTGGGTTTGAAAATGTTGGAAATGCAACTCCTTTTGGCTGCGTTTTTTATTGGTCTTACTTTGAATGAGAGCCCATTAGGAGTTTCTCCCTTCCCAAGGTTTTTTTTTAGAGTTTGATAAAACATGGTTCATATGCAAAATCCTGACTTTAACTTTTTGTTTGTTTGTTTGTTTTGTTGTTATTTCAAGCAGAGAACTTTTAGGAAAACTGGGGGACTGGGTAAAATGGGATCTCTATCTGAGCCACCTCTACTTTTTAAATTTTATTTGCTTTGCCCTTTGTGTCCTCGGTTCCTCCTCCAACGATGGTGGCTGGCAGGGATGGTGGGCAGGGATCCTGCCCGCAGCCGGGTCCAGGCTGGCGGTCCCCGCTCCCTGCTCCCGCTCCCTCCTCCGCCCCGGTTCCCATGCTCCGGCCAGCCTGGGGCTGGGGTCAGCGCTCCGGCAGCGGGATCGGGAGGGAGCGCAGCGAGAGCCGAATTAGCCGCCTCGCTGGCTGCACCACATCAAAGAGGAGCGTGCATCCAGCTGCTTAGGGGGCTGGGGGGGGGGGAAGAAGGGGGGTCAACCGGGTGAATTAAATTTGGGCCTAAAGAAAGGACAGGACAACTTGGGTCCTCTCGTCTCCACAATCTCCCGTTCCCATAGCAGGCTCTGTGTGAAACAGAACCAGCCGCCGCCGTTGCCCTTCCTGAACTGTCTCCCGTAGCTGGACGGGGAACGGATTTGTTCCGTCACTGTTTGTGAAGTAACCGCATCAGCACAGCACTCCAAATTAAAGCAGTGAAACAAATCTGAATACCCGGCTCCAAGGAAGTCACACACACTCTTCCCAGGTCTGGGCAAGAGGTACAAGGGCTGTTGTCCTGCGGGAAGGAAGCCTGTCTCTGATGTTTCCCTGCTCCGTGTCTGTTGTTTATCTCTCCTGCAGGCCACACCGAAAACTTCCAGGATGCTTTTGACAGACAGTCCTTGGTTTTGGATAAGCTGCCCCTGGCCTTTTACGCAGGCATGTTCGCATATTCAGGCTGGTAGGTGTGACGGGAGGGCACTTCACGGGCAGCAAACTAGTGTCCGAGACACGGCTCAAAATCTCTCCTTGTCTCTTCCCCTCGTGCAGGTTTCAGACCAGCTTTGTACGTGAAGAGTTGGTCAGACCTGAACGGTAAGGCTGGGAAGAAGTTGTCTTGGGTTACCAGCTGTTGGGGTACCACAGCCTTCCCCAACACAGTATGGGAGGAAATAAGTTTGTGGGTTCACCTAACCAGTGCCAGCTGCAATCTGCAGTAATACTGTGCGTAATAAGGAATAACAGCTTGTTCTTTGTGTGTGTCTCTTTCCCTTTCTTGTAGAAATATCCCCCTGGCTGTCATCGTGTCCGTGATCACGGTAATTGTGGGGTACATGCTCACCAACATCTCCTATTACACGGTCCTGGGAACGCAAGACGTCCTGGCTTCTCCTGCTGTGGCTGTGGTGAGTCGTCACCCCCACCGTTATCTTTCTTCAGTGCGCTCAGCTTATGCTGAAGGGGTGCTCATGGCAAGTGTTTTGGAGATGTTTTTCCTATAAATGCTTTATCGCTTTGTCATTTCTCTGGATTATTGGGCAGCAGTAACTTCTTCTAGTCTTGCCTAAAAGATAATGAAAAATAACCTGCAAATGGCAGTAGAAAAGGCAAGATTTATGAGTTATATTTTACTCCTTTGATGGAGGAAGTTTTCTTTCCTTTGAATCTGATGTTGTCTAGAGATCACCATGTGTTCCTAAAGTCACACTTGCTCTTCCTCCAGAGCTTTGTGCAGCGAGCCTTCAAAAGCCTGATCTCCGTGGTCCCTGTCCTTGTCGCGCTGTCCTGCTTTGGAACCATGAATGGAGGAATCTTTACGTTTTCAAGGTCACAGCCCTAAGAATTTAATAGCGTTTTGGCTTACTGAACCAGAGGGAAGCACCAGCGACCTGTGCAACTGTCCACCCACACGATGGCATTTTAGCCACTTTTGTGGGAAAAAATAAGGCCTTTGACTCCCAGGATGTCAGCTACAGGATGATCCCCGTGGACTAAGAGTCTATGCTTTCTATTTCTGGCCAGGTTCAGACTTTGGTATCTAGGGCTGGTCAGAAACAAAGATTTTTTTATATCTTCTCCCCCCACCCTTCAGTTTAAATCCCCAGTTTAAAGGGAAACGTCAATGTTTCTGGTGAACTAGTGGCTTTGTTGACGTTGGCAGCTGCTCAGCGAGACCGAGTCTTCTTTCTCTGGGTTCACCCAGCTGCTCTGCTGCAGGGCACCGGGTCCCTCGGTTGTGGGGATCTCTGGCCAAAGGCAAACTCTCCCTCGAGGACTTTGCTTTGAGGTCAGTGAAATGTTACTGGGGACGGGCTATTCCTAAAGCAATAGTTGAGGCTCAACACATCTTGTTGTAGCAATAAGAAAAGCTTTGTTCCATGGAAAAATTATCTTGCCAGCTACACTGCATGTCCTTATGGGAGCCCTGAAATTGGAGAGGAGGGCAGAGCTCACGGAGAAGCATGTCATGCTGGTCCCGAGGAGCTGAGCAAACTCTCTGGAGCTGGTTCTGTTTCACAGCTTTGATTGCAAAAGGAAAAATCAGGTGATATGAAAAGGAAATTTCATAGCACAAAAGCTAGTGAGTTATTTGATCCACTACCCTGAAGTCCTGTATTAAATACAGGTGTGGAGAATCTTCCCTGTTAGCTCCTCTAGATACCGGCTTTCTTTGAGGATGAGAAATCCCCAGACAGTACAGAGGTTCTGCGTGTCCCTATCGCCTTTCTCTCCCCCATCTTGGCACCATTAACGTAATGACTGCAGAAAGGCCATAGAAACAGCGATGGGGCCTCCCTGGCTGCTGGCCAGCCACACCCCTGCAAAACCACAGAGACAGCAATAAAACCAGTTTTACACTCATGCCCCAGCCGCCTTGGGCCCTGCTCCAGCCCAGCTGATGCTCTGGCATGGTTTGTTTGTGGATATTAAATTCATAAAATTGGATGCAATGCCTTCTCCCTAATTGCCCTTTCATGAGTCAAAGGAGGGATGGAGGCAAGGGGCTCTCTGCTGTCATTTTGTAGCTGGTCTTGTGTGTAGTTGGCCTCTCGGCAGTATGCCAAAACTATATTTTCCAACAGCTGGCCAGAGGATTGAAAATCCTCTATTATTTGAGGAAATTGCACTTTATATATATATTTATTTATTTATTGATATGTGTATATATAAAAATACAGGTATCAAGACCGACAGCTCCTTTTCATAATCTCACCAGCCTCTCTTATAAAGAATTGAAGTTTGTTACCCCTCCATTTCCTACTCAAAAGATTAACCCCTCCTTTGATGGCAAGAAACTTTCTTGCTTCTGTTTCCAGCCTGAACTAATTCATGGTCACTTTGGACTTGCCCAAAGGTCTCTGCTAACATGCCACCCAAGGGGATGCTGCCAGTGGTCCTGCTGGTGGGCTCTGCGGTGCATTGAACTAACTGGGCCTGGGAGAGCTATGGGAACTCAGCATTGGGTTTTTTCTTCCAAATGTTCCAAAAGCGTGGCTAAAGGCAGAACTGTGGCCTTGAATGGCAGATCTGTGCTGGGGGGGTGTCTTGTGGCCCCAGGTCAGTCCGGTGACTGATCTTCTCATTTCTAGTCTGGATGTGGGATGTTAATACATAGGGCTCCCTGTCTTTTCCTAGGACTCTGTTTGTGGCTTCAAGGGAAGGACAGTGGCCTCCTCTCTTCTCCATGATCCACATTCGAAGGCATACGCCCCTTCCTGCTGTCATGTTAATGGTAAGGAGACCTGGCTGTGTGATATGTGCCCTGTTCTTGCAGTCTTGGCTTTCTTGCAAAGCCTGGAGAAGCTGAGGAGTTTCAAAGGGTGCTGAGACACTAAGTCAGCCTCTGAAAAATAAAGAAGGTGGAATACTGGAAGTGGCTGCAAAGTATTAAGTCCCCTTGTGCCAGCACTGGTATCCAAACCCACCACCTCGAAGTCCCTGCCTTATAGCCTTGGACACCTTTTTTAAAAGTACTGTCCCTGCCATCTGCCACAGTTGCTGCTTGATATTGTCCTGTGAAAACACCTCTGCCAGGCTTTGGCTATTTGGAAAACTGAAATTCTCAGGTGTGGTGGAAATGCAGGGAATAAACATTTGCAGAGATGCTCTCAGGTTTTTTTTTTTTTTTTTTTCCGGCAATGGTCCAGCTCCGTCCTAACTGTGCTGCAGTGCCTCTTGCAGCTTGGTTGACCTGCTAAAAATTTAGCAGGTATATTTGTAGGTAGCTTTTGTACCGACAGCACAGGCTTTTGGATCATGCATGTTTTAATTGCCCTGCCTAGGATATAGACCATCAAAGATGCTGTTGATGTTGAAAGGATTGCTCCTTTCTGTAGCACTTCATAATAGTGCATTTAGGCCTTTTGCCTTCAGTCTGTGACACTGTTTTGTGAAGCGCTCTGACCTCTGAAATGCTGGGTCTGTGAAGTAGCTGCCTGTGATTGCAGGGGGGCTGGAGGAGGTGATCCGTATTACCCTTACGAGTCCGAGGACCGTAGTAAGGCTTTAATGACTGTATTTCATCTTCACAATGCTCAGTTCCCTTTGGTTACTGCCATGGTGTGTATCGGAGATATCTACCATCTAATGAACTTCTTCAGCTTTTCCCGATGGCTCTTCATAGGATTAGCCACCCTCGGGCTCATTGTCCATCGCCACCGTCACCCGGAGCTGCACAGCCCATTCAAGGTAACGCATGGCATATATCTAACAGCCAGGAATGCGCAGGCTTGTCATTTCTTTCTCTTATTTGCTAAGAATTAGAGCATTACATGGCCATGGTTGCCTTTAGGCTCTAAGGGGTCTCGATCCCTATTGCTCAGTAAGGCATGTGGAGAGCTCCTGAAATTGGTTGATGTACCCAAACAGCCAGATGTGGTAAATCCTATAAGGCTGGTTCATGCTGTGCCCAGTCACATCTGTAAGATGAAAGCCTGCTCTAGGGGACAAAGTTTCACGCTGGCAACCGGGAGATTTGCAGAAGGCAATTCCCACATTCATCTCCCGTGGGCTGCAAGGAGGGACCCTTGCCTGGATGTTATTTCAGTGGTAGGTAAATCTCAGCTCTAGCTGAGAAGCTTGGGGGAAAAAAGAATGGCGAGAGGGATCCTGAGAGCAAACCTGATTTAAGGGGAATCATCTGCTGACACAAAAATATTGTATAGTGTAAAGCAGTGTTTTAGACAGAGATTTGGGCTTTTAACGGTTCCTAAAGACAGATTAAGTAAGGGAGGGAAATGCTGCGGTTTTGGTCAGTTTGGTTGATATTTCCCCCCCACTTCTCCCTAGTTTTTATAACCACTTGAAGCCTGAAGCCCAGTTACCTGCAAGAGGGAAGGTCTGCCTGCAGTGGTGTGAGCATGTGCTGCACTCTAGTGGTCAGATACAGGTCGTCTTCTGCCACTAACTCGGGGAGAGCAAATCATAAAATACGTGTGATTGTGCTGGTACTTCTCCCCTATAGCGTATTGAGTCAAAACGCAGGTAAGAGGAGGACGCAGTCCTCTCGCACACCTCTCAAGCAGATGCGCAGCATGAGTGTGTGCACATGGGAGAGGCTGGCAGGGGATGCTCTGGCTGGAAAGACAGCAAGAGCACCTAAGTTTGGTGGCTGGATGGCTGCCATCGCTGGAGCAACTGATCTCTTCCAGCTCGGAATGGTCAGCATCCAGAATAGGATCTCTGTTACCGGCAAAGAGATTGTCACCCTAGATGAGACCAGCAGCTCCTTCGTTCTGTCAGCCATGGTGAGGAGTAACTTGGCTGAGATTGGATCTGAAGACTGAGTTTTATTATTTAGTGCAGTCTTCTGATTTGCTCTCCAGATAATAACCCAGATGAATTGGCTCACCCAACAGGGTAAGGCTGAAGTGCTGACTCCTTTGGTCTTTCATCAGGGTGATGTTGAAGCTCATGCTCTTGATGCAGGTGCTATGGAGATAAGGAGTCTGGTTTATCCTGTTTTGATCACTATAAGGCTCAGGCAAGCTGGAGGCAGGTCAAAACGAGTCACGAGTGTCATAACCAAAGAACGGTTTGATTCAAAGTGTTGCTTCTACTCTTGGCTTCAGATTTTTTTACCAGCAGTTGCCACAGGTGGCAAGTAGGCACGTGTGCCTGTGCATGCACAGGAGCAGTACGTTTAGAGAGCAGTGGGGTAGAGGCGACTTCTGCCCCTGCTTGGCTTCCAGTTGCAAGTGAGGTTTATATTTTGATGCACATGAATATAGGAGGCATGCATCTCACAGGGCACACTGGACCAATTTCTGTTCTGTGCATCCTACTTGTTTGCAACTGATTGTACAGAAACAGTGTGCAGGACAGCTATATGATTTTTCTCACCTTTAAGATGGAGAAGTGAATACAGTGTGTGCTGGCACGGATGGAGGCTGATTTGCCACAGCCGTCAGTTTTGCCTGAGAGTCTTCTGTGTTCTTTTCCCCAGGTTCCCCTGTTCGTTCCCGTCTCTTTTACCATCATCTGCCTCTTCACAGTGGCAATGTCCTTCTACTCAGACCCCGTGAACATTAGCATCGGATGCACCATGGTTTTAAGTGGTTTTCCAGTCTACTACCTCATAATCCACAGGCAAATGTCAAGTCGTTGCCGTAGCCCGTTTTGTAAGTATGTGTTTGAGTTTCAGTATTGGGGACCTAAACACGCTCAGGAGTGGGTATGGTGGTTTGTTCCCAGGGCTCATCTCTAATGCACGCTGCTCCATGACCAACAGACCTTATAAAAATGAGATTGTATGACCCCTGCTACGCCTTCAGTGGCTTTCCCAAGACCCAGCCTTGGCAGCCGAAGACACGAGGGGTAGGCTGTGCTGCGGGTGGTTGGCAGCCAGGCACAGGCTGTGTCTGCCTTGCCTGGCTTGTGAATATACTGATAAGCCAGTTTGATGCTCTGTTTTAAAAAAGACAGGGCTGAGGTCTACCAACAAGGGGAACAGAGAGGGTTGCTTTCGCACCCTAGCCCTGGTTTCTGCTAAACTTTATGATATCTTCTGGGATCACCAGCTCTCGGTCAAATTTGTCTGATGCTGAGCAACAAGATCAAAAGTTAGGGTGGAGAGACTGACAGGCAGACACTGTAACCCAGTGCACAAACATACTTGTTGACAGACTGGGGAGACAACTGGTAGGGGAAGACAGTGCTGCCTGAGGGCTTTCTGTTTGCTGAAGAGACCAGGATGGTTTGGGGCACAGATGTGGGGGTGTAAATGAAATACATCTCCACGCCATGCAATGTCTAGTACAGATTTCCTTTGGGTGTAGCCCTGGTGGCACAATGATTTACTCGGAAACATGAGCCCAGCTTTGAGTTTAATTTACAATTTCAGTTATGAACCTTGTTTTCTTTTGATTTGATGTTGGGCTTAGGTGTATCAGTAACCACTGAATAGAAGAAAACATACAGCAAGAAAGGAAACAGATACAGTGATCTGCTAACATAAAGTGCTCCAGCCATCAGTGCTGATGCTCTGATTTGTCAGCCATATCTCAATATTCCCTTTGGACTAAACTTTCTTCCTTTTTTCCCCCTCTTCCAGATTATCTTACACACAAGCTACAGTTACTGCTGGAAGTAGTCCAACAAGAAATCAAGACTTACTGACAAAACCATCAGAACTCACAGGAGAAGATAAAATCTACTTACTTCCTTCTGATAGCTTTGATCCTAACAAAAGCAGGCCATGTTCTTGTTCTTTTAATCACTGCAAATGAGGATAAGCCTGAGCCAAAACCTTGCTGCAAGTGTTCCTAAGCTTGCCAATCGGGATTGGGATAAGCGTGTCACATCTGTTTCTGCCCTTTTCTTTTTTAGCAGAACAATGTAGTTTTCTGAAGTGAGCTTGCTTTGCCTGCAGAGTGTCTTCAAAACCAAGATCCTAATTTTGCAGCCTGGCCCAGTCCTCCCTAAAATAGTGTATACACACACCCGCTATTTTTTAATTTCCTAACTTGGAAAACAGAGGAAGGGAGCATGTTGCAGAGTCCAATACATGGAAGCCAAATGCAGGTTTTAAACTGAAGCATTGTAATAGCCATGTTGTGGACAAGCATTATGAAGGGAAATGGGCGGGGAGAGCAAATTAGAAATAAGGTAGATGTACTGGAAAGGAGGAGGCAGGGGGATGAAACTTCATTCACCAGAAAGTGCAGATTGAGGTTAATGAGAAGATATTTGAAAACCCCTTGAAGTTCAAATATTACCAAAGTAAGGTCAGAATGTTTTGCTTTGATTATTGTATAAGCAGAATAAGTTTATTTTGTTTTTAAATAATATTTCAATTTTGAATTTCATTTTTCTGAAGAGGCATTTCAAAATGTACAAACAAATTAAAAGAATCAGCTAAATATCAACAATATGACAAAATAGATCCTGATCCCTCCCCCAACTGCCCAGCCCCATTCCTCACCTGGTACTACCAATGAAGTTGAAAATTCAGATTTCGGCCCAACTCCAGTGAAATACAATTTCTCCTTTAGCTAGACAAGAGCACTGATGAGACTTGAGCAGATTCCTGAGTAAGTGCATCTTTTGGTGCTGTAAGAAGACACAAAAGACTTCACATCGAAGTTTTAACTTTAAATCTGTGGTCAAACTATTTGCTGAACCGATACATAAATACTCATTTGAACTGTTGACTTAAGAAAAGTTTCTGTTATTGGATTACTTTGGTTTACATTATTGATGTGGCAACGTTATGTCCAGATAAAACAGCAGTTAGCTATTTCCAATCACTTAATTGTTAATCTTTTCCTAAAGGATGGGAAGCAGTATGCTGAGACTCCTCTAATGACTGCTGGAGAGAGGAATAGCAGAACATGGAGCATTTTTAACCTTTTGTATCAAGCATTTCTGTACTTAGAGTAAAACCAAAGTACCATTTACAAACCCAGTGTAATCTACCGAAGTTTGTAAAATTCACCATCAAGATTTGGAAATAAACAAGTTGCTTTTTTTTTTTTTTTCCAAAGCAATTGAGAATTATTATTCTTGTTATAACTGCTTCCAGTTCCTGTGCTAAATTAAGCTGGGATAGCAGCAGTGTGGTTGCAGGGCTCGTTTCCCCCTCTCCCCTCCCGCAGTTTAATTTACAAGCTGCTGGATGTTGTCCAACAGGAAATCCAGTCTTACAGGGAAAACCATCACAACCTACAGGAGAAGGTACCGGCTTTAAATGATAGTGTGGTTTCAAGTGAGGTCTGGAAATGTTTCCAGGCTGCCAGATGTGGGTCGGTCCCCTCTTGCGCCAGGCTTTGCTGAAGCTGAAGCCCCTGGCACACCTTCACCCCGCGGCCGGGCCCCGGTGCGGGTGGCTGGGGAACCAACCCGCAGAAGACCTTGCAGAACCAGGTGAGCCCCATCACCCCAATATAGCCTGAATCCACCCCCTTGGGTACCGCTTTGGGGGATTTTCCACATCTTGAGGTAGAAGCATGAGGTGCTGCCAGCCTGGTCGTGTGCCGCAGGACCCCTGTGAGCGCAGTGTGCCCACACCATAGCATCGGTACTCGCGTATCAAACCTTGGAGCCGTCTGAAATTGCGGCAGAGCTGCTGTGCGTCTGCAGATAGACACACAGAAAGGGTGGAACATCACTTCTTTTGTCCATTTCCTCTGAAGAGAAAAAAGGGAACAAGAAATGAAATTCCCTGGGGGGGAAATAAGTAATCCTACCTGCTGGAGCGTGGTTTCTTTATACATGATAAATCATTTGACATATGCAGGGAAACCACACTTGGGTGCCTCTGCTGACTCCGCAGGAATATGATCTTGCAGGGCTATATATAGGCTGTCTGCTCCAAAACCTGTCAGATAGATACTAGAAATGCAGACAGATGTAGTACCATGGTTACGTGGACAGTTAGAAATCAGAGATTCAACAGCTCCACAGATGACATTGCAATTAAAAGTGATAAAAATAAAAACCATGATGTTCAGAAGGTATCGGTTTACAGTGAGCTCAAGTTTCCAGTTTGTGGTGAGTTGTTTGTTTTTAGAGAGGATGGTGTGCTGCTCCCAGGAAAGCTACATAAACATTTTCTACCAAACCAGAATGTTCTTCCTAGAGCTGATATCTCATGCCTGCTGAAGTTCTTGGCCTCAGTTCAAAAGAGTATTTTACTAGAGAATTCACATATGCAAAAATGAACCTGTGGGACCTGATCCGATAAATCTCATCAGTCAAAGGGAAGCATAAAAGTTGTGCAACTGTGGAGATGAGAGCCAGATACTATATGGGAGGTCAAAAGCCAGTCAAGAAAGGCCAGACAGGGAAGAAGCAAAGTTCAACTTCATAATCACATTTGTGGTGTTTTGGTTGTTTTGTTTTTTTTTTTTTAATACCATGTCTATAAAATGCAGAGTACAGCCTTTCCAGAAACTAAACCAGAGATTTATGTCTTTCAGCCACTACTGATCTGGTCTGACTAGATCATCAGGAAATAAAAACGTTCTGGGCAATTCAACTGAATGTAATTTGTGTAACAACAACAAAGTTTGTATCTGAACAAGTTTATGTAGTTAGTACTACTTGACCTGTCGTTAAGCTTTATGCTTCAGAGCTCTGCTGGGAAACGCTGTCAGCCTTTTAGACTGAAAGGCTGGAGGTCAGACTGGAAAGCTCCTAAACCTTCTCTGATTTCCGTGGGGAAGAACAGAGCAGAGACTCAGGCTTCAAGGTAAAGGAATACAAATACTCTGTATTTGTATTTGTGGGCTGACCGAGCCTGTCCCGCAGGGCTCTGCGCTTGGTTTGCACTGGTTTGGATCGCTCTGTGCAGCGCTGCGTACTGCAAACCCCTCCGAACAGCGTGATAACCAACACGGAGAGCGTCTTGAGAGATGCACCCGCTTTCTGCGCTGAGATTTGGGGCTCGCTTTGCAAGGCAACGCCAGCTTTTGGCTTTCAAAGAACGATGTTCAGCAGAAGCTGCTCCCGACAGGAATCTTGAAAGGAGAAGCTCCTGAATATTGCCAGCCAGTGGAAGGATGGGGGGAATCGGCTCAAGGTAAGCGCTGGTGCGTTGACGACAGGAACCGAGCAGTAAGGGTAACCTGTGCCGGTTTGTAGGGATGTTGATTTTACTGATGCATCTGCCAAAAACCTCAGCTGCGCCTGGCCGGTCTGCTCATGCCTGGCAGACGCGTGTGCGTATGGTGCAATAACCAGAAGGAAACGTTACTCAGCTCCGTTTCCTAAGGGTCAGTGGCTAGCAGCGAGGCACCCGTCACATCCCACGGAGAGACTCGGAGAGACACAGCCAGGTACGGACCTGCGGTTGGGAGTTCTCCAGGAGCTCTCACGGGCCACTCATATTTTATTTCTGAAGGTCTTCTTGCACCCAGGGGACCTTTCCCACGCGGAGCAATGGTTCAGAGGGCTCATCCGACTGGCGGGCACGTGGCTGATGCCCTCCGCTCCCGGGGGGGTGGCTGGGCAGCCTGATGGCAGGACTGTGAGTAGGGGAGCTGGGGAGACGGTCGTGTGGGGCTCCGACAGCTTTCCTGGGGTGCCTGGGAGGGAGGGAGGGAGACGGGGGAAGTTGGGGATTCCATGGTTTGTGGGCTTGGCTTTAAGGATACCTGCTTGCAGTTAGTCATACTGTTAGCTGTGTTTGTATCTTCATTAATTCATCCTTTATTCCATGTGAGGGAGAAGTGCGTAAGAGAAAAGGTGGCCTGAGGTTGCTTTTTATGTATAAAGTTTCCTCTATGAAACTATTCCTGTGGAGATCAAAAAAGCAAATTTACAGGGTATCTCTCAGTTGCACAAGACCAGATAGCGAATTCTTCAGCAGAAGTTGAAGGACACTACCTGTTTTGGCAGTGAAATATTTCTGTCTGCTTTATTACGTTTCACTTCTGTTTCTTTCTAGTTGGGGTTAGTTAGTGAGTGGAAAATCCCTGCAAGGAGCAGAAATGCTGGCAAGTGAAAGTGAAAGCAGGGCACAACTGGACATTTTGGAAAGCTGATGGAGTTGGGGCAGACTGGGAGCCCTGCATACAGGCAGGGGAGCCAGCAGAGGTTAGCATCTATCTATGGAGCGGGGAGAGAAGGAGCAGGGATGGGGGGAGCAATGGAGAAAGGCTGCCTGGAAACAGCATCCCACCCCATTCCCCCACTTTCTTCTCCGTTTCCCCTCCACCCCCTCAAATCCCACACTCGGTATCCACAAACTTCAAATTCTTCTGCGGCGGCAGCAGCAGCAGCACACTGCTGTGCAGAGAGGAGAGAAAGAGTAGCTGCATCCAAAAAAAGTTCCCAGGAGTGCTGGATCTCATGAATCTTCTGCAATGGGATTTGAAAGAAAATGAGTTGGGAGCATTTTTCTAGGAATAGGCCTGGCTGGTGGTACTGCGTACAAAGAGCAACCGTGGTCTGAAGACCGCAGTGGAACAAGCTAAGGCTGCAAGGGAGACTCGGGTCCTTCCTCGCTCTTTGTTTTGGCAGTTCAGGGGCTGCCAAGCCTTTGTTCGTGGACCTTTGTACTGTAACCAGCTCTATAAGGGAGCTCCTCCTATAATGATTTCCTCTGATTAGCCTGCTCTGAATACCCATGATCCCTGCCAAAGCATGAAGGGCATCAGAGCTGGATAAATGATCATTTCCAGTTTCTGCTTGAATACTGTGTTCAAATTCTTCGAGCAGCTCAGAGTAGCTCAGCCACAGACCCTTGCAAATTCCATGGCAGGCAGGTGGGCAGCTCTCAGCTGCGTGTATGTGCTCCACAACAGGGTAATGTTGTAGGAGCCGCGAAGTGATGAGGTGCATAGAAAAATGTCGTCTGGGTCCCAAACTGGGACATTCAAAGGAGGCTGAAGCATAGCAGCAAACAAAGTAAAATCCACGAATTTAAATTATTGGTGGTTACCCGTTTCGGCTTCTTCTCTTTGTAAGTGCTGTGTCTTCGGGGTTAGAGCGCAGAGCAAAGACTTTTCTGATAACCATTTTTTTTTTTTTTTTTACCTGCCCCCCCCCAAGGAATTTGACCTTGGCTGGCTGCCAGCTGCCCACCCAGCCACTCTCTCACTCCCCCTCCACAACAGGACGGGGGAGAAAATAAGGTGGAAAAGTTCACAGGTTGAGATAAAGACAGGGAGATCACTTACCAATTACTGTCATGGGCAAAACAGACTTGACTTGGGGAAAGTTAAGTTATTGTCAATTAAAATAGATTTAGCCAGTGAGAAACAAACCCCAAAGTTAGAACAACACCTTCCCCCCCCCCTTCTTCCCAAGCTCAACTTCATTCCTTCATTCCCGACTCTTCTACCTCCTCCCTGCCAAGTGATGCAGGGGGGAAGGGGAATGGATGTTGACCTCAGTCCGTAAGATTTTCCCTCTGCCACTCCATCATCCTGAAAAATTTCCCACATTCCAGCATGGCTCCTTCCTACGGGCTGCAGTCCTTCAGGATAAGCCTGCTCTTGTACAGACTCCTCTCCGTGGGTTGCAGCTTCTTTCAGGACATATCCATGTCCTGCATCATGGGGTCCTCCACAGGCTGCAGGATGGATATCTGCTTCACCGTGGTCCCCCACAGGTTGTAGGAGGACAGTCTGCTTCTCCATGGTCTTCTCTGAGCTGCAGGGGAATCTCTGCTCCAGCACCTGGAGCACCTCCTCCCCCTCCTTCTGCACTGACCCGGGGGTCTGCAGGGCTGTTTCTCTCATGTTTTTCCTCACTTCTCACTGCTAGGCAGCTTTCTCAGAGATGCCACCGGCTTAGCTGATGGGCTCAGCTGTGTCCTGCAGTGGGTTCTGTTGAGCTGGCTGTCCCCGGCATGGGGCACCCCCAGTCTTTTCTCACAGAGGCCAGCCCTGCAGCCCCCCCGCTGCCAGCACCTGGGCACCTGCACCCAGTACAGTACCTGTGAGTGGCAGCTTTGCTTTCCTGAACACTAAAGGAGGGGGGGTTGATGCTACCAGTGCCTTCTGAAGCTACCCTGACTTCTGCAGCTGATCACGCGCTGCCTAGAAGCCAAGTCTTACTCCTGTTAGCCAGGTGGCACCACTGGCCTTCACTTAACGAGCTGAGTTTATTGTGTCAAATTGTATTTTCTTACGATGTGAATTTTAGAAAGATATATTTTAGAGAAAAATAGTGACCTGGGTTCAAGCCAGAGAGGTCAGGGTCATTTCTGTGATGCTTACCATGCCCCATAAATGTACAAACACCAGTTCCTTGGTTCTGGCCCAAACCTGCACTTGCCAGCAGGAGGGAGTCTCCTTTTCTGAGAAGTAATCAGACTTCTGACCAGAGTTATCACATAGTTTGACAGCTTTGGAAAAGACCCATACTTTAATCTGGATTTCTCTTCTGATGTTAGGGCTGCGCAAGAAGCCAGGTGGTGGTCAGCTCTTCTGCGCCTGTGGTGTCTTCTGACTCATCCGTCTGCTCCCGAAATGGAGTACGCCTGGTATTGGCTTGATGATTCTGGGCAGTGGATTGAGTACGGGGAAGAGGTGAGATCCATCCGCTGTTGATGTCAAAAGCTTTTGTTAAGCCATCTTTGGAGAGTTATTTAGGGCACGTTGTTCTGCAGCTGGGATGTTTCACATGCGCCACTGGGTGCCCTTGCAGTGCTGCTGTGATGCCCTGGTGGATTTGTCTTATTAATTGTCCCTCAAAGCAGTACTGCTACTCTGTGAAAGCTTTCAAAGGACTGGCTTTGAAAGCGGGTGCATTTTCCAGAGATGACGGACATCTTTTGGCTGAAGCTGACCACACAGGCTGAAGGCTGCTTTGTTGCTGCTGTTACAAACAGCAGTTCTCTGTGGGGTACCCCTCCGTTGCGAAGAACAAAATGCTTGAAGCCTTGGAGAGTTAGTTCAAAATGGCAACCCGTGATAGGGGCCTGGGGAAACTCTGGTATTTCACCACAGTATCACCTAAACCAAAGGCTGGTTTCTAACAGGTATAATTTCTTTGCTCTTTCTATAGCATCCAGATCACTGCTCTGCCACGGTAACATCTGCAGATCTGGAGAAGGAATTTCTAGCTGACCAGAAAAGCATTGTGTTATTCAGGGCTGGTTCTCAGAAGTATGAGTTAAGCTTTGAAGGTGAAGTATCTCCTTGTTTGAAGTTCATCACACAGTGTAGCTGGCTCTAAGGTAGCCTCCTTCATGCAGAGTTTGCACCCAATGTCTGGATTTCTTTGGACAGGTCTTCTTCCTCCTGTAAGTTTTCTCCAAGCAGAACTTGAGCAGTCTGTACATTTCTCTGCGGTTTTGAGATGCCCCACTCGAGCTTCTAGACTTGTGCATCTCTAGTCAAAAAAGCATCTCTGACAATATTGTATATTCGGAAGAAGAACTGAGAGTTCACAGTATCTGGCTTATGCATTTGGGTTTATACAACTAAAGAGGAGACATGAGAAAGGAAAAAAAAAAAAAAAAAAAAAGAAGAAGCACTAAAAAGTCAAATGGTGAAGAAGTGAGCCCATGGTAGACATCTTTCAAGCTAGTTATGAGGAGCGAAATCACACAGTGCAGCAAAGGAAAATTTAGGGCTGGCTGCACAGAGAGAGAAACGGGAAAATGAGAAATGCTTTTCTGTTTCTAATTTATTTACCCATCTTAAAATTCCTGTTAGCTTTCCAAGCTTTAAATCTGTTTCCTGGCATGAATAAAGAGAGTGGTGTTTAAAGGAGGAAACAATGGATAATTAGCCATGTCACACAGCATGTGCCCTGTGATATTGTTACAGGGACCAAGAAGAGAGGGCAGACTTTCCTCTTAGCACCACGTAACAGTCCCGCACTGCTGGGAAAGCTAGATTTATGGCCTCCGTTGTACTGAAAACTCTTCCCTGCTGTAGGCCTGACATCAGATGTGGTTTTCTCTAGCCGACAGCCTGGATGTGAATGCATGTGCAGGTGCACTTGATGGCTGGTTGCCTTTGAATTTCACAACCGATGCTAGCAAGTGGTTAACCTTGCTGATCTCCCAGCAGAAGCAGCACAAGTGGGAATGGGTTCGAAGCATGGAGTGGGGTGGGTGTGGTAGAAGGCGCACCACAGCGTGATATTCAAGGCTACCTCCCTTTTTATTTTTTCTAATCACATAAGAGTGTGTCCCTGGACAATAAATTATCTAATTATTGAGTCATTGTTTTTGTTTTTCAAGACATGGTCCAAAGAAATTTGATCTATGAAACTCAAAGAAAAGTTGCCCGACTGCCAAAATTTCTGTCCTCTCAAGGTGGACAAGACAGAAGGTAATATACATTGATTATTTAATAATGTCTCTAGATGTCAGCACCTTTCTGCTAAGAAGTTCCTCCTACTTGTCTAGAATTCAATTTTAGATCTCTCCAATTCATTTTTAGATACCTTTTGCTGACTGGTTTAAAGGCAAATTTTGCGGTGACAGCATTTGTAAATTATGCAACACTTCCGTGAAGTGTGCTGGAGGGGTGTTTGGTGGCAGTCTCTGGCAGCTGTGAGAGACCCCTACAGTAGAATTGTTCTCTCTGCGAGAGCAAGGCCACATAGGGCTGACATAACTGTGCCAGGAATTTTTGTTCCTTGATTTATGCCCCAACAATACTAAATAAACTGTGCACAGAGCAGGAGCAAGGGACTGCCAGTCCCAAGAACTGTGGAGCGGATAGACGCCATCCCCTGGAAAGTTGAAGATAAAATAAAACCCAGAAGCAAATCCCTCTAAATGAAGTGAACTGGATGCAATTATTTGGGATACTCTATCTTATGGCTTTTTTAAAGGAAGTTCAGCTTGATAGAATTTGAGCATGTCTGCTGTAAAAGTTAGCTGTGCCACTGCTTTATTTTAAAAAGAGCCGCCTTTGCTTCAGAAACCAGCAGACACCGCATTTGAAGCCAAGGGTTCGGTTTAAGGGTTGGTTCAACCAAGGGTGGGTTGATACAAAAAGAAAACAAACTGGAGCGTTATCATCCATTCAGGAGCTACTCTTGCCTGGCCTAAAACGTGCGTGCCAGGAGGGCATTTGGTGCTGGAAGCTGCTGAGCGCTGACCGGTGCAGAAGTGGCTGCAGGGCACAACTGTCCACCCACAGCCTCCTGACAGGCTTGGTCCTGGGCACGGGTAGGGGCAGGCCACCTGTCTGGCCAGTGATTTAACGATGAGTAGCCACATGGAGGGAGAGGGCTAACGCTCCAGTTTCCCAGAGGTTCCAGCAGCGTGTGTGGAGGGCTAGCTGGAGCAGTTGTATAAACCGCTCGGCTAGGAGCATGTTACTTCTCACTTGAAGCTCTCCTGCCAAGGGTCTTGACCTGCCAAGACGATGCATTACTGCCACTAGGATGTGTGTGGAAATCTAAACCGGAGAAAGGGATAACGGTTATGTGGAAATGTCGTGGTCTTGACTTAGTCTAAACACTACTTAGCAACAACTGAAAACATCAGTGTGTTATCAACATTCTTCTCACACTGAATCCAAAACGTAACGCTATACCAGCTACTAGAAAAAAAAAACAAAACCAAAAACCTCTATCCCAGCCAAAATGAGGACAGGAAAGTAAAACAAAAATTAAAATCCAGGGATTTCCAAAGGCTGTCGTAGAGCCAGCGGCTGGATCTTCTGGAAAAGGGATTTTGTTAGGAGTATCATGGACTAACTTGCTCCTTTTTCTTTTCTGCAGCCAAAGCATGACTCTATCATGTTCTGTCTGTCCTCCACAATGGGACCAATCTGCACTGCCTGATATTGGGTTCAAGGTGGGTCTTTCCAGCTCTCCAATGGGTAGGGCGAACTGTGTCCTGTACTGCTTTTTCTGAGAAGAGGACCCAAGGCAGTTGAGATGTTCCCAGCTTTTAAACATGTCTTATAAAATAAGCAACTGTGAAGTGAAACAAGACTGACAGTTTCACATTCGGAGTAGACCTGTGTCTGCTGGGAGGCTCTCTGAGACCCCCTATGTGTACCATGCAGGAGTGTGTGTGTGCGTGTGTGTATATATACATATGTATGTGGGTATATATAGAAAGGCCCTTTTGGATATTACTGGACCTGTCCTTTGCACTCTCCCAAAGCACCTGATCCTCTGATAAACTGGATGAATTGCATCTTAAGGTGGTGTTGTAGTATTTGCTCCCACGATTTGAGGCAAAATGTTATTTGCCGTGGTAAAACTAGGGCTTAGCCCTGTAGGGAAGGAGCTAGGGCGTCAAATTAAGGTGAAACTGCTATTCGCTCTTCTCCAGCCTGAATATTGCTGTGCATTTCAACTTTACGTTACTCTAGAGTAAAAATAATCTAGATGTGGAGGCGTGTCCACCAAAGGAAGCTCATGTGGGATTGTATTCATTTCCCTCAGTCAGTGCCTGTTCTTCCCCACGGGGAGTGAGGGTAAAGGTGGGGAGAAGATGGTTAACTGGAAAAATAGGAGAAGCTTGTGATTTTAATGGCAGGGCTTTTCCTCTGATGTGAGGAGATTGATGAGTCCTTTGGAAGGACTGGGAGTTGTTACTGTCAGTAAAACCTTATTTTTGGTGTTAAAACTTTCAGTTGGTACAGCTCAGCTACACTTCCCATGAATATGGAAAAATTAAGAGGCTGTTTGAGAAGACGATGAAAGATTACTGTATCCACCAACTGCAGAGGATCCAGAACCCAACACTTTGGCAAGTTTTTCAGTGGTTTGTATCTATTTTATTTCATTATCCTTATGGTAGCAGAAGACTGGTATTTCCTGATCTATTGTCCTCCACAGTCTGCATTAGGAGTTGCCAAATCCAGCAGCCCAGCAGAGGTGAGACTGCCACGTATCCGTGTGCCTGGGTCCGGCTGGCAGCGAGGTTCAGCACACGTAGGAGCACACGCACAAACATACACAAAATGTATGAATACGCACACAACTGGCCACAAAACCCGACACAGACAGCACAGCACTCAAGCAATCATAAACAGCACCAACGGCCTCATCCTGTTCCCTTCCTCTGACTGATCAGGATGAAAGCCTGTTACTGGAACATATGTACATGTATGGGTCCCTCTAGGAGCTGGTCTTAGACACTCAGCCTACCCACGTGCTGGTCTCTGGGTCCTCTCATCTCCAGTTATGTTCTGCATAGACACACACACACATGCAAATGGGTCTCTATAGACTTCATGGTGCCTTCAGGAGTTGGCCTGGACCTCCTGGTCCCTCTGGTAAGCAAGCTCAGACCTTATGGTCTCTTGAGTATCTGGATCAGACGTAGGACTTCTCCAAAACCTGGTTCCCAGGCCAGCTACCCTCCTCACTGGCTGTCCCAGTGTTATGTTGGCTAGTGATCAAACACTGACATGCACCCCCTCACTTGCTGCAGTTGCTGGTGCTGTGGACATGCAGCTCCAGTGACCCAAGGTCCTACTCCAGTTGCTGCACCCAGACCCCCATACATGCGCATACACACAGACTGGAGAGTCCATCACCCAGGTAAGAGTTAGAAATGGAATTTAATAAGATAGGACAGACTGCGCTGATCAGGCACAGGGCATGGCCAGACAACCCTACTGTCAAGATAGCTGCCTGTTTATACACAACCATCCCTTTTTGCCCCCTTATCCATCTATTTTCCCATGTTTGTTTTCCTCAGACCATCCTGATCCCTTCCTTCTCCCACCTACAGTTCCTCTGTCAAACATTCCATTATAAATCCTGTGCAATTCCCAAAGGCTCTTCCCCCTCTGGCCCATAACAAGTCCCATACTCTCGTAGGCAGCACCCTCCTTATGTCTGTGAGCTGCTCTGGACCCTTTCCATTGCTCACGGTGCTGGGTGTCTCCCTGGTCCCTGGGGCTGGGGCTCCTCTCTCCGTGATAGGGTTATCGGGGTTGTCTCTGCTCTTTTGTGTGTGTGGAAATGAGCCTTTTATCGCATAACCTAACAGGTTGTGTGTGTGGGGGTCTTGCTAGTGTTATTCAAAAAGAAAGTTCTTTTCCTTCACCATGACTGAGCTGTGGTATCTCAAATCTATTCTTTTTGTTTTAGTCACTTCCACATAGTTTAAAAAAAAAAAAAAAAAAAAAAAGAGGGGGAATTTTTATGTGATAAAATAGGAGTAGAGTTTATACAGTCTTCACTGTGGCTTCATACAGCTCAGTTTTATAAACATATTTATGCATTCAGGATTTATATAACCTGGGAACTGACCAATTCCCAGTCAAGAGATGTTTGTCTCTTTACTCTCTCATGTGGTATGAAGTTGTGGGTGACACAGTCCATAGCGATGCTGAGAACTTTTTGTTTTGCTGGAAGGAGCCAGCTGTGCAGCAGGGTACCAACAGAAGTGCAAAGCAGGCAGTAACCCCACTGAGAGTGGTTTGTGTCACTGTTCCTCCATGACCCAAAAGTAGGAGGACTTGAGCTGGGAAATTGTCCTCGTTTGAACCAGGATAACATGTCTTTTTTTTTTTTCTTTTTTTTTTTTTTTTTGGTCCCTAGGCAAAAATTGCAGATGAAGAAGCTCAGTAAATCAAAACGGGTGGAAGAGCGGCTCCTGTTCCATGGGACAAGTCCATCCCACATGTCTGCCATCTGCGAGCAGAACTTCGACTGGAGGATCTGCGGAACTCACGGGACAATGTATGGAAAAGGTACAAGCACAGAAGTATGGGTTCAGGGGCTGTAGCAGCACGGGCCGCAGACCCTGGCCAGGCTGGTGGGTGGGTGCAGGGTAACTGACTGTCCCTGACTCCCACACTCCCACCATGAGGGCACTCTCGTCTGCGTGCGTCTGCAGCAATCCCATTTCGGGAGGGGCTAAAAACACCCCTCTTTGCCTCCGGGACCTGCTGTTCAGCAAAGCTCTTGGAGAGGTGGGACTGGGAGGTTGATGGCAAAATGTGGCTAGAGTCTGTCGATGCTTTAAAATAAGCTGACGTGGAAACATCTGGCGAGGATGCGTTTGGAGCTACCTGGGCTTGTTGAATCTCTGGCTGCCAAAGTGCCGATAGCAGATGTTTGTTCCTCAGTTGATGTATTGTCTTACCTGTGGCTTTTTCTGGTCTCTAGGCAGCTACTTTGCGAGAGATGCCAGCTATTCTCATGAGTACTGCTCCTCTCACAGTGGTCGCTACAGCATGTTTGTAGCTCATGTTCTTGTTGGAGACTTTGTTCAGGGAAACCCCGAATACCTTCGCCCTCCACCCAGAGCTGGTAATTCAAACAGACTTTACGACAGCTGCGTGGATGACCCGACAGACCCTTCCATTTTTGTCATCTTTGAGAAGCACCAGATTTACCCTGCCTATATCTTGGAGTACAGCAGTGAGGCCCCATGTATGATCCTGTAATGAATGGCGGAATCTCCTTTGAATTTACACTGAATAAATTACACTTTAGTACAGCTTTTTTAAATGTTTTTTCAATTTTAGTAGCAGCTTTGGAACATTTTCTAATGCAGCTAACCAATATCAATCCCCTGAAGGATTTTGGGGCATAGTTTTTTGGCAGGGGCTATTCTTTTGCCAGCAGAAAGTGCTAAACTTTAACCTCCACCTTATCTCTACCCTGGGACGGGGATGTACCTGCCTTTCGCACCCTGATGCAGTGACACCTACTGCTGCTGGAAGCGGCACCGATGAGTAAACAATTAACTTGATCCACTGATGTAGTCACCTAGGGATGATCTTGCCTGCTGTGGTGCTGATGTGCCAAAGAGAGACTGGGTGGGGAATGCGGAAGGAGGAAAAGTGGAATTACCTTCAGCATGGTGCACAAGAGAGGAATCACGGCCTGTCGTTCCAGTAAATGGCAGGAAACTCCTGCATCCTGGAGTAATTAATACTGGCAATGAACTTTGCTTTGTTTCCTGCTTGCGTTGCTGACAGCTCTTCTCACCCTGTTCTATGTCAAGTCTGCCCACCTCCGTGACACCCTGTCCTTGCTCTGTCCCCACTGGGTTTGGGTCGAGAGAAGCAGGGATATTGCAGCCGCTGGAGTTAGATCCCCACCGCGCCATGACATTAACAGCG
>JANXJC010000023.1:21064912-21081776 GCA_027564655.1 Leptodon cayanensis
CTGCAGACTGAAGTCGGTGGTGGCTGTTTGGAATTGCCCTGCTGCTGCCTGGCACTTCTCTGGGTGATTGAGGAGTGTCCCAGCGCTGTGTGCTCCCACTGGGATGGACGGGGGAAAGCTTGGATGATGGACATGGTACTTGAAACTTGGTGGATGGTGGGATAACATTTGGGATGACTGATAGCAGGGAAACAAAAATTAATGGTTTATTTTAAAACCGTCTTGCTGTATAAGCTGTTGTAATACAGCAAAGGAGTCACAAGTGGTTCAGTTGTGCATGCCATGAGTGGGAGAAACCGAGTAGGGGTGTGTGTAGGAACTCATCAGCTTTCCTAAAGCCTGCTATCTTCAGGCACAATCAGTGCCCTTAGAAAATGTCAGAAAGGCAGCTGACTGCGATGAGTCCCTGAGCTGCCATATTTAGTGCATTTCTATGTCCCACCTCTTTCGCAGGAGCCTAAAGGCAGTTCCTTTGCAAATTAGTGACCTAATCTTGTCAGCCACAGGTGAGCTTTCCATGCAGTCAGGAAGTAAAAGTGAAAGTCACTCAAATGGACTTTTTCCTGAATATATGACGTATTTTAATTAGAAAAGAAAAGCAAATGGCAGCAAGTTATTTGCCACACACCTTTCTCAGTAAGGAAAGTGGCGTAGAACGGTTAGTTGCTTTCCTGTGCTATCAATACCACTGCATTGGTGATTTTGGAGAGCCGTTTGCCTAGGATGACAGTTGTCACAGATCTGCATCCTCTGCTTTGCATAAACATGAATCTGAGCGTTATTTGTACAAACAATAACAGAAAGTCTGTTTTAAGCTCTTAATTTTATGAATAGGTGGGATTATATAGAGAACTTTTTCGGTTTACAGACTTGCTGCCTGGCTGTGGCACCCAGTGGGTACCGTGCATGGGCAGCCTTCACCCCCCCATCAACCCCCCCTTCCTGCTGGGGAGGGGACTGGGAAAGGGCTGAATAATGGACATTTCCAGCTGTCACCCTGCCTTGGTCCTTGCAAAGTTGCGTAAATTTGCTCCATGGCTTCATCAGCTTACGGGGGCGGTTGCGTGTGCAGCCTTTGGGCAGGACAGGGGCTGGGAGATGGAGGGTTTGGGAAGAGTTTTGCTATTAGAGAAAATGCTCTGTGGAATGATGTCCTTGTACAAACCATCTTCCCCTGTTCTTCTCTGCCACGACAAAAGAAACCATCCATCATGTGGGAGAAAGCTGTTTCCAGCAAGGCGGGCTTTGGGGTGTGATTGCCAATCCCCTTGGGGGAGGAGAAGGTAAGGAAGAGTGTGCTGAGGGGCAGGCAGTCACTGAAAAAGGGTTTTTTTGTTGGTTGAAAAGGAAGAAAACAGGCAGAGAGGAGAGGACAGGTGCAAACATGCAGAGTTTGGAAGAAAAGGGGATTTTCCAATAAGAAGTCAAAACTATTTCTGACTGCAGGGAGAGTTCTCGCAGGCTCCAGCAATTAGGTTCTGGGTGTTGTATTGAGAAGATCAGGCAGGGGTCTGGTATGTGCAGCTGTAACGGCGTGCTGCGGTGTGGGACTGCTGAGGTGTCGCTGCTGTGGGCTTTGTAGGTGTTGGAGTACTGGATCTGAAGTGGAAGGGCTCCTTGAGGAGCCCCTGCTATTTCGGGGGCAATCTCTGCGACTCTCGCTTCGTGTCACTGCCCAAAGGAGCATCCCACCTCCAGGTGTGCTGTTTTCCCCGTGCCACCGCTAGTGACTGTACTGGGGTGGGGAGGATCGGATGCAGAGCCTTCACCTGCTTGAAAACTGACTTAGCCATAAACCCCGCAAAACCCAAACCCAAAATATGGTGTTCAGCAAGAACAGTTCCCAGCTCTGCTTGTGCCAACACGGATAAAAAAGAGGAGGAGGGGGGCAGCAGGATAGATTTGGACTGACATAAGATGGTACTGAGCCTCTAGCCCAGGCAGGGCTTTGAGTGGTGAAAGATTTGGGAATGTTTCAGTCAGCGAGGGACTGAGAGCACAAACCACTAGTAAAAGTGAAAAGCAATTTAATCTGTGGATACCTCTTCGTGGAAGTTTTGTTTGGTGTTATAAATGTGCTAAAACTTCTTCCAGACCTGAACCTCCTGCTACCTCTAGAGTACCTGGGTGCTTCCAAAGTACTGAGCAGAAAGCATTCCTCAGCACTCTTTTAGAGAAGAAATACTTGCAAACCCGCAGCAACATGTGCAATTGTTGGCAGGCACTAAGTGTGGATCTGATCTGTGGGCTTTTCATTTTTTTTTTTTCCCCCCCTGGAAAAAAAAAGTGTTTGAAGAGCTCCCTACCCTGTTGAGAAAGGATTAAATGACGTCTGACTCAGACACATGGGACTGACAGTTTCAGAGTCACTGAGATGGTGGTGGAAAAGGTCTGACCTGAGGAACGTCGTGAGCAGCCAAACTGATTTCTGTGGCGTTTGCTGCCTTCTCTGCCAGCCGGGCAGGTGTCAGGGTGGGCTTGTCCTGGAGCCTTCACCGAGCTCCTTCTGCCCACGGGTGGGGAGTAAGGCTGCCCTCACCATGAGAGTAAATGCTCAGTTGGTATCTCGGCTAATTGCTTCTCCACCTTTCCAACGTGTTCCCTGTTAGAAGGGTGCTGTGGGAGCACTTCATCCGCGCCGTCACGGGCAGGTTTTTTGGGAGCGTGGCAGCTGCAGGAGACCAGAGGGAGAGGGCTCGGCTGAGAGGCTCTGCCTCCCCGAGAGCCCCCAGGTGGGAAGGTGTTAGCTCAAGTGATCCTTTCAATGTAATGCATTTCTAATTGGTTTTCTTGTAGTGCTCTTAGGACTTCAGAGTGTTCCTGGTTTTAATGCTGTTGGTTACGTATTCATGCACCTGTCCTAGGCTTTCTATTAAAAAACACCTCAGCAAGTTTTCAGGCTTTCTTTTAATTCACTGGTGCCAAATTTGACTTTTCAGCATTTTCAAGAATCCTTTTAAACAATTTTGACAGCATTTATTACAGGAGGATTCAACTGTAGAAACTTAATGCTTGATTGAACATGCTGAATGGCATGTTATTTTCCAAAACATTTAAACTCCTAAAAATCAACCTGAGCCCTGTAACCTGGCATGACCGCTGTATGGGTGCCAGGTGAAGAAAACACAGATATTGTTCTTGGCATGACATGCTCAACAATTGCATTATTTAACAAGGCCGTTTCTGGATCGAGGGAATAATGATTCTGAATCACTGTGTAGCTGTGGTAACGATGGGGGCTGAGGGTTTGGGGGAGGGCAGGGGTCCTCAGTTAGGGGCTGCAGAAGACAGAGCTGTAGGAATCAGCTGTAGGTAACAACTTTTTGTATTTGTTGCTGTCCTTTTACAGTTGTGTTTCTTTTGATGAAGCCTATTGTCTGGTGTGTTGAGTCCTAGGCACTGTTTCCCAGAGCAACTCAAACTGTCTTTCCAAGATTACTTTTACACTGACAAATAGGAGCAATAGGAAAGGCTGACCTGGTTCTTATCCATCTGTTCTTAATAAGCTTAGATGTTCCTTCCAGATGTTTTACTGTAATGTCAGAGGACCCGTTAATCAGTGCGCCAGTGCTCAACCTGTAAATATTTGGGAAGTGTCTACACATGATATCCCCACCACTGGAGGAAGCTGTGTCTTTATACATTCCCAAAGAGAAGCTTTATTTCACTGTGTGTTCTCTGAATCATTTTTCTTGGGCTATATCTTCAGCTTTGGTCTCCTTAATGTTAATTTTTTTTTTCAAAATTGTTTTCCCTTTACTAAGTCCAAAGGAGACATTAGAAGTCACCTTGGTCTCTGCTTTCTTTAACACTTTGTGCACACTTTCACTCTTGCTTCTTGCAGACTCTTTCTGACTGCATTTTGCAGATAACCCCTTGCATCTTTCAGTTTGTTTTCCTTTTGAAAGTTCCTGTAAGTTTATGATTTTTTTTTAACCTATACTCTGTGGCATCCATCTCAAGCCGTGGTCTATTCTTCTGTCCTGAAGGCCAGCTGACTTTCGTTTTGCCTTTCAGCTGAAGCAGGTTCTTCTAAGTATCTTTTCCACATCCTTTTTCCTCTTCAATCCTCATACAAGCTGACCTCATAGTAGTGATTACACAACCTCTTGCTTCACATAACTTATTTGACTGAAAGTCCTCACATCTGTCATAATGTCTTAAAAAATACCTCCCTTTTTGTGTTTTTTTTTTTTCTTCACTAAGCAACTCAAATCTCTTACTAACAGAATGCACTCTCTACATTCTTTAGTATAGTCTGAGATGTGATTAGTTTCACTGCATGAAACTGTGGGATACTAACCAAACCTCAACTTTGTGACAGCACTATCAAAAATACATTTTTCCCATCAGGACCTCCTCCAGCTGCTGCTATTTCTGGATAATCTGAGTAACTCCATGATGTGTCCCGCTCACCAGCTTTTCTTTTCCTTCCCAGATCAAGCTTTGGATTTGTTTTCTTTTTTTCCCCTCAACTTCTTGTTCTACTTGCTTCTGTTAACGTGTGGCATCTAGGCAGTTTTCTGATCCGAAATGTAATTAATAAGACTCAGAAGTAATCCAAAAACTTCATTACATAGCAGCTGGGAAGCCATTTGCAGGACTCCCCTCTATCTAAATGCTATCAACTGAGATAAAAATTCACAGAATCCTCTAATGGATCTGTGAATTCATGATGATTGTGAAAGCTGTTGCTCATCACGGGGAGCAGCTCACTGTGGTGGGCAGCATGAGGGACATGGACTTGACAGCCAGGTGGTCTATGCCCACAGCTGCTGAGGTTTTATTGGGGAACCCAGGGAAACTCAGAAGTATTGACTTCTACAGGTGAAACATCGATAACAACCAAATAATATTATTGCTAACTAACCAGGGTCAGGTGTCTGGTCAGTGCATATACTGTGGGCTGACACACTCAGAGGGCAGAAAATGGCATGCCTCAGTTCAAGCACAGGCAAAAAACAAAACCAAAAACCTTTTAGGACTCATTCTCATCCCTGAGGATTTGGAAAATGAACAGTTTTCTAGGCTGTGAAATGATGACAACAGTCCAGGAATTCCTGCTGAGTTTGGGTTTCGCTCTCAAGACTACTGTTAAGCAACCTGCCAGAAGTTGATAGTTTCCCTTTTTCCCTTTTTCCCTTTCCTTTCTCCTTTTCATTTTTTTTGAGACAGTTCTGCACTTCTGATCGTTCCTGACACTCACTCATTTGGTGGCATGGAAACCCGCTGGTACTGGCTGGATGATTCTCTGTGGTGGATTGAATATGGGAAGCAGGTAAAACTCACTGCACCCCTGAAACCCAGCTCCAAGCCCCAGCCACTAGCAGAGAAGTCCTGCTTTGAATGTTTGGGTTTTTGTGAGGACTGCCTGTCAGGTGGCACACAAGCTTTCTCCGTAGTCCTGCAGTGCTGGCCAATCCTTGGAGCGTCACTGGTAACTCTCAGGGAGCTTCTGATGCCGCCTCTGCTGTCACAACCTTTATTTCTGTAGCATTCAGTCTACTCTGCAGCCTCAGTGACATCTGCCCAGGTGGAGAAGTCATTCCAGGCAGATCAGGAAGGCACTCTGAAATTCACAGAAATATGAGATAAACTTCAGAGGTAGACTACTTACTTTTTATACTTCATTTAATACATGTGATGCGCTGCTGACTCTATAGTGCAGCTTCTCTCCTGAATATGCCTCATGTAGCCCCCTGATGCACAGAAGTGGCTGTCTTCGCCAGAGGGAATATATATCTTTAAAAGCACTTGCTAGAAAATTAATTGTGTAAATTGGGGAAGTAAGGGAGATGCTGTTTGTGTCTGACAGAGCATGAAATGTGGGAAATATATAAAATTTCCCATTCTTTTGTTTAACTTTGTGATTTAATTGCTGGAGCTATTGGAAACCTGTACAGTTGAAAGATTAGAAAAATAAAGTCATGGTATTCACCACACACACACAAAAAATGGAAAAATATTAGGAGGATAGTTTGAGACTAACATGTACGTCAATGGTGCATGTGGCACCGCGAGCAAGGGAGGAGTTGTGAAAAAGGAAGCACGAAGGAGAAAACCTGGATTTGCTGAGGCTGTGTAGGAGAAGAGCTGCATGAGAGACAGCCTGTGGTCCTCCATTGCCCTAGGGTGGTTGCTCAACTGTGGGGCTGTTTGCCAAGAAGGATGTTGTTTGGGTGACTGATATTTGTGAGCAAAAAGGATGAGGTGGTATTCAAAGAAGAAAAAGAGAAGACCTAAATCATGTGTAGGTACTATTTTAAGGGTCCACATCCATTTTGGAGGAGTGGGATTGCGATAGCTCGAAACTGACTGTGTGGTGGGATCAAAAGAGGAGCCTTCCAGTTGGACAAGACTACGTGTGTCTGCACTGCTCATGCTGCCAGTTCAAGCGGGAGCAGCACTAGACAAAATGACCTCAGGCTGTGGGGATGACCCAGGTAAGGCCACAGGTAAGGCATTGCATGGCTGTATTAGCCATTTTTCATATGCCCTTCTACATAACAGTGGCTGAACAGGGACAGGCCAAAATGTGCCAACCCGGCTCCTACCTTCAGCAGGGTCTGGATCCCTGGAAAAGAGGAGGAGGAAGAGGAGCAGCAGGTAGTGATACATGCCTCACTGCCAGCAACGTGCAACTCAGGGAGTTCCTAAGCCTGAGATAACATATGTGTATTTAATGGCCTTTGTTGGATTTCTCTTCTCCTGTGGATTTATTCAGTCTTTCTTGAATTGCTGCAGATTTCTAGAACCTGTGTTGTGTCGTGGCAGTGGGATCTGTGGTAGAGCTATGCATTTCTTGAATAGATGCTCTACTTCTGCCTGCCTTCATGGTTTGTTTTTTTTTCAAGACATGGTCCAGAGAAATCCAAGCATGCAGATGACAAGAAAAATCTGCTGTTGGCCAAACGATGAATCTGGTGGAGGTAGGAGCCAGCTGGAGGAGAGATGTGGGGTGCTGGGTTCGCATGTGCCGTGTTGCTAGTTGGTGGTACCCATCCAGCTTTCCAGGTCCCCTGGACAGAGGGCTGTGGTGGCTGGAGAAGCGAAGCCCCCAGGTCCATCCTTGCTGCCCTAGTGTTGAACAGCATTGGCCTCTGAGGTGGGGGCAGCAGGTCTGGCCTGGCTTCCAGCCCCATGGGAGAGCTTGATGGCCAGCGTGGGCCCTGGACACAGCCCTGGGATTGCTCTGGTGTGCTGTGCACCGGCAGTGGGCAGGGGGTCGCGGGGTGCTGGGTTGTGTGTTGCACTATAATCTTGGCCACTCTACCTGTAACGAAGTGACGTGACTCAGATGTCCAGCCACACGTGTCATACTGTGCGCTGTCTCTCCCCTCCTTCGTCATCAGTACCATGAAGAACAACTCTGCTTTCTGGGCCTCTTGAGGCAAGGGGTGGCAAAACTGGAGGTGTCTTCTCGCACATGACCTGCCTGGACTGACAGTGGGAACGCGCTGCCATAGCTGCACTGGCAGGAGGAGGTGGACGCAGAGAATGGAAAGAGTGAAAATGGAGGTTACTGATTTCCATAGCTACCAGGCACTGATTTGCTTTTCCCTTCCACCTCCACATCTTTCCTCTCGGTGTGTCACACGCTGGTGCTTGCCTGTGGTCAGTACGGAAGACCGCTGGTAGTGGCTGGATGACTCTAACCAGCAGCAGGCATACAGAGAGGCAGTAAGCAGCTCTCTCCTCCCTGCCTGTGTGCCGGCCGCCCCTCGGGAGCTGCCGGTTCTTTTGGCCTTGCCAAGCAGTGCCCTTCACACACGTCTTGGGTCTTGCCTCAGTCCCTCCCCGTGGTGCACATGCATTTTGATGTGTTCAGCAGTCTCCCATAATTTTACTTATATCACTCAGGACCCCGTGAGGTCGAGGTCTGAACACTGTTTATTTTCTTGGCCAAACCAGAGCCTTTCAAAATTGAACATTTTTTTATGCTGTGTGTGCATATGTGAGGAGAGTACTCTTCTCTTTTGGAAATCCTAACAACTCACTGCAGAAGAGAGTGGCAGAAAGCTATCCCATGTGCTGACGAGGAACAATAGCAAAATATGTGACTGTTTCGAGAGCCATGGTGCTGTTCTCCAATCCTACGTGGAAGGGCTGAGGAGAAGGCAGCGAGCACCACAGAGATGGATGGGGCTCTGGGGGATACACCACCCCACCAGCCTTCATCTGTGCATGCTGTGATGAGCAGAGAGCAGTGTCCAGCAAGCGGCATCTGGTGGGAGGTGGGGTAGGGCTGGGGTGCACTAGGAAACTCCAAGTTGTAGGCAGTTACCCCTGGTTAGCAAATAAAATGCTGCTCTACAGTCCCTTTAAGCAAAAACTTTTTTCTGATGGATAATTCCCCTCCTTTTTCTAGTCTGCAAACCACTGTGCTGCCGCTGTGACTTCTACACAGGTGGAGAAGGCATTTCAGGCTGACCAGAAAGGCACTCTCCAGTTTCAAGTAGGTTCTCAGCAGTACGAGATCAACTTCAAAGGTGAAATATCTGTTTGCTTAATGTTTAATGTAGGTGGGATGTGACTGGTGCTGCAATGCAGCGTGTCCTGGGAGAAGGCTTGCAGGCAGGGGCACAAGAGGGGTGAGGAGCGTTTGGTGGATTGTAAGAGTCAGTGCTACAGCAGCATGAAGGGGACGATGGGCAGAAGGGGATCCTCCACCGAGCAGGCACAAGGACATGTGCAGATGTTGGTGCAAGGAAGGATACGGCCCTAGCCTAAGCAGTTCCCCCTCCCCCAGAAAAGTCACTGTTTAATCACAGATGCTGAGTAGTGCAGATTTTGACCCACAACAGGAAGAGCCAGAGGAGGGTGTAAGAGACAGGGAGTGCTGCAGAGCACACTGAAGGGCTGCAGACTTACTTACTGGAAATGCTTTCAGGACTGCCAGAAACCGATCTGCCTTTTTTATTGCCTGTGGTCATCTTTCTGCACTGTCTGTCAATCACTGATGCCCGCTCCATGGGCAGGATGGAAAGCGTCTGGTATTGGCTGGATGAGCACAACCATTGGGTTGAATATGGGAAGCAGGTGAGCGTCTGCCTCTCACACCCAGCACCCCAGGCCAGTCATTCCCTTCCTGCTGTCTCCTTCCCTCAAAGTGTAAGAAAGGCTGGAGCATACCAGGACAAGAGGTACATCTAGCTTCAGAGCCCAGCCCCATCACTGGATGACAGAGGTGCCCAAAAGCAATAAGCTCAAGGCAGGCATGTAGCGGTACTTTCCCAAAATGCTCTCCCTGCCTCCAACGATTTTTGGCTCAGGGATCTCCTGCATCAGAATTGGTATCTCTACATGTAATAACCCTGGATGCGTTCTTTTTTCAGGAATTATTCCATCACTTTTTAAATCCATATAAACTTTTAGTATCCACAACATCTTGTGGCAAGTATTCCCACAGCTGAACTGAATGTTGCTTGAAGGAGGCTTTCCTTTTCCTTGCTTTGAACTTAGCACCTGCTGGCTTTAATAAATGTGACACAGATATTCTCCCAGCACTTTCCTGATCACCTCACCCATTTCTGTCATTTTTGCTGATTTTCCTCAATGCTCCCAGGAAATCCCGCTCTGAAAACAGGCCGCCTTTACAGGTGGCTGAGGAATTTTTTGAAAACTCATTTTAATTTGAAAATTCTGTGTATGTGAGAAGGGTCTGCTTTCTGTGTACTTCTGCTGAAAAACAAGTCCCTGAAAACCACCTGCTTTCCCAATCAAGGCCCCTGGGAACCATCCCCAGCTTTAAGCTTACTTGGAAATAACTCTGGAGCCTGGAATCGTGGCTCCTCCTTCCAGGGAGCCTCTATTCCTTCCCCTCAGGGCAGCCAGAGGAGGGTGAAGTGCTGCGGGGAGCGAAGTGGGTGGCA
This sequence comes from Leptodon cayanensis, assembly GCA_027564655.1. NCBI lineage: Eukaryota > Metazoa > Chordata > Aves > Accipitriformes > Accipitridae > Leptodon > Leptodon cayanensis. The sequence continues at coordinate 21,074,785 of JANXJC010000023.1, forward strand.
CTGCCAAGGGCAGTGGAGGGAGGTGACGTGCACAGGTAATCGGGTGGCACTGCAGCCACCAGCAGTCCTTGGCGGGGGACACAGAGGGGAGATGGAGAGGAGAGAGCCCCTCTCATCTGCAGTGGTGCAGGGAGTGGCAAAGACAGCAGAGACCATGCCATAGCTCATCTCTGAGTCCGTGATCTGACTGGTTTGAATCACTGGCTTTTCCCCATGACTTGTATAGATGCTAAATCCAACTCCCTCTTGTGCATACACGCCATAAGTGGTTGTTGCATGCATTGTAATTTGACTTTCTATATGAGTCCAGTTTACCATGGTGCACAGTGAACATGACGCGCTGGTGACTCTGCTTTTCCTTGGGTGTGAATGTGCCGTACAGGTAGGGTTTTTCCAAGCAGAACCTCCCCTCGCCACAAACTGCTGTGGCCATCGCCTTGGGGGAGAGGAGCAGGGAAGAAGAAAGGTCAGGGGCACCACAGCTTAAGCTGTATTTGAATTTCTATGGTATATATACATTCTGTACAGAGGTTAAAAAGAAATCGTGTGCAGTGACGGTTGCTCGTGATATATCATATTTGAAGGAGGCTGTAAACTGTGGAAGGCAGCCTTGATTAAATGTTAAAAAGTGTGTATGTCTTATGCCTAGATGAGGTGGTGTGCATCACCGTATATTACCTTCCAAACCAGTCTGAGGGAGCAAGAGGTCGGTAGGATGTCCCCTTCTCCTGTATGGGGCTGGAAAAAGAGCATTGCTTCTCTGGTGGCCTTCTTCAACAGCTAGAAAAAGAGAGAAGTTTGTCCAAGATCTCTGCAGGGTGAGTGAGCTGTAAGCAGGCCAGTGAATTAACACTCAGATGGTGGCCGAGCAGCATCTCAGTAGCTCCTTCTGGGTTTTATCGTCTCACAGCTCTGCTCCATTACTGTGCTCTTGTAAGAGAATGTGCAGAGTCTTTATCCTTACATCTTCCCTAGCGATAAAGCCAAGTCTGAGTCATCCGACACAATCCAGGCACGTCACCGTGTGGGGGCTGGTGAATCCAGCGTTCACCGGAGAGGCTGCCAGACTCTCGGGGCATCTGCACGCAGCAGGCTCTGGGCTTCCCCAGCCTCCGAGGCATCATCCTTCGCTGAGCTATCAGGGCCTCATCTGCTGTGGGCAGCACCAGTTGCCAGGTTGTGGGGAGCGGCAGAAATTACCCCGGGCATCTCTAGCAAACAGCAAAACAGTGAGAGTGCCTGGGACGGGGAGCTCAATGCGAGGCACTGTGTCATACCGGTGGAAAACAGTGAATATGTAGCATGAGTAAGGCAGAGTCTAGATCCCCAGAGAAGGACTCATTGTTCAGAGAATCCTGTTTTTGTGATAGATGTCCCACTACTATAAATAGAACAAAAAGTTCACTGGGTTACCACCATGCTTTGACCACTTCGACTGAGGCACAGTCAAAGAGATGTCCACAAACCTCCCCAAAACTTTCACAGGCAGCACTTCAAGTGCCTGTGAGTGTTTGCCCTGTGCTATCACCACGAGGTCAGAGAGGAGAGGGTCTCTTCTTTCAACACCACAAGAGGAGCTAGTGCTGGTTGGAAGCCAGGTCAGCAACTCCCAGGTCTTGGTGGCTTTGGAGACAGAACCGATGTGAAGGGAAGAAAACGCGAAATTGGGTGATGGTGATAATCAGCTCCTCACTCAGCTGCTACAGCATGAAACGTCTGCACAGATCCCTTCTTACTGACAGCAAAATGCCTGAAGCAGAAATGGCAGGGAGCAGCACGAGTGAGGCTAAGCCCACTGTGTTGCACAATGACATCTGCTCTCCTGGGCAGCATTCCCAGATGGCAAAAACCTCCTTTCTCGTTGGTGGTGCGTTTGTCTTCTCTTTCAAGAAACACTCCAGAGAAATCTGAATCCTCAGACCCTGATAAAAATCTGCAGAAGTCTAGCGCTGCAACGAGTGGCAGTAGGAAACAGGGCAATGAAAGGTATGGGATGTTATGCTCATTATTTTCCTGCCCGTAGAAAAAAAATGTCTGTTGATTGAGTCCTCTCCTGCTTCAGGATGACTCATTCATCTGTTGATGTAGACTTCGTGCAGGTAGGCTGGGCGGTGGGTTTGACGGCGTTGGCAGGCTGTGGCTGTGGCAGGCATGTGCAAGGGCAGCGCACCGAGGAGAAATCCCAGTGGCCTGGAGATTGCCAGGGCAGTTTCCCACTTTCTGCTGCTGAGAAGTTACGCAGCTGGGGGTGTTCAAATAAATCTGACGGAGGTCAAAAAACTCTACCATAATGGAGTTTCTAGGGTGGTGTTTTATATTCTTCTATCAAGGCTGATACTGATGACAATGTGAAATAGCAGGTCCAACTCGGGCGTGCATAGCCATTTAGCCTGGGGAAAACATATTTTTGGTTTGCCACACAGCCTGCTAGTGAGCTGGGAAGCTCAGGGAATAAGGATGACATCCTGATTTGTGGATGCTGTAGTCTGGAGCAGGAGGAAGAGTGGGACTGAAAGAGCAGAGACATCAATTAGGGGAAATTTGTGCAATGTTGTTGGAACAGGGGTGGGTAGTATCTTGTAGCAGTTGGGGGAAATAAGAGAAAAGGGAAGAAAGTGAATGTTTTGGTTGGAGTGAAAAGTACTTGATAATCTGATGTGGTTTTGGTGAGCTTTTCCTTCTCTGATTCCTCTCCCAGTAGGTTGAATTGCATGGTCCTGCCATGCAATTCAAGAAAAGGATAGTTTTAATTATTTCTTAGGGTCTCAACAGGCATTGTGTGAACTGTTTGTGCCACTGCATTTTTTTGTCTTTTTTGGTATCTTACTGCCAGAAGAGGCCATTATGGCCTGGTGGTGGTAAGGAGATGTAATGCAGCGATCGTGCTTGAAGAGCTGTTTGTACTTTCTTTAGACAGGACTAGGTCACGATATTATTAGGTGTGTTTATAAGCATGTAGCCAAGCAAGGCAGGAAAAGGTAACGCTTTGCTGAAAGCATTGTGTGGTGCATTTTGCTGCAGAGCATCACTATAATATACATGGACATTCTCTACTTGTAGCTTGCATTAGTAAGAGGGAAAAGTTTATACAGAATACAAAGACAGAAGGCTTTCTGAGGCAGTCCCTGAAACATGACCAGGAGACTGTCTCGTGGAAATCCCTTGAGTGGGTTAATCTTGGTCAAACTTGTTCTTAACAGACAATCGGATGCTGTTCTCATAGTTCGTTTCCTTCAGACTGGGACCGTTCAGCACTGCCTGAAAAAGGGTATGAGGTATATATATATATATGTTCACATCTGCTCACTACTTTGGGAAAAGTTATAGCCTGTAATGGCTTGCATCAAGCAAATCTAAAATACATGCCTGAGTCCAGGAACTGGTTTTGTTAGTTTTCAGCTTGCAAACGCGTCACTCCAAAATGTACAGCTACAAGAGGGACAAAGACTGCTGTGCAGAAGAGCTTTGCAGGGGACACAGGGCTGTCCATTCACACCATGGCATTGTACATCTAAATGGCCAGTGCACAGAAATGTTGATTTATCCATTGTGTCTTTGGTTTGACCTAGATAACAGCTGATGATCTGGAGGTTGAGCCTCAGTGCTCCCTATTCACAGGACAGTTTCTCCTTTAAAACTCAGTCACGCTCTAGAATTTCAAATCAAAGCATGCGTGTTAGGGGGACCATCAGCTCATTTAGTATTGCTATAATGAGATTTAGGTCTTGTGTGTTTCTGAAACATCAGGCAGTGTGATTATAAATAAAGCTGCTTTGATGACTCACTGCAGTAACATCAGGGCTTGTCTATAAAGATGAGTTCGTGCCCACGAAAGATAAGGGTGCACTTGATATAGAACAACAATTTCACCTTCTCTTCTCAAGCTGGACACCTATTCTGAACCCCCAGTGTCTTTGCGCAACTTTGCTTTAGCTTGCTTAGGACTGCAGATGTTCTCTGGGCAGAAAAAATGGGCTCCACAGAGAGCAATAGCTCCTTTGTATTATGGACAAGCTCTCAGGGTAGGAGTTTAGAGCCCACTGGGACAGGAGTGAGAGTGAGGAAAGGACCATGAACAAGTGAGAGAGGGCTCTGAAAAATCCCAGGCCACGATCCCACCCGTGGTGGGCAGTGGCTAGGTCCTTTGGGAGGCACCAGGGAGGTGTAACCAAAAGCACCGTAGCACGTTGGTCTGTGTTGCGTTAACTTTTTTCCAGCTAGTAGAAGTCAGCCGCAATGACAGAAAATACAGGGAAATCGAGAACCTATTTCAGCAGACAATGAAGGATTACAGCATCCACAGGCTCCGGAGGACTCGGAGCCTGACGCTTTGGCAGCATTTCCAGTTGTTTGTATCCGCTTTGCTTCATTCCCCCAGTGGCAGCAGAGCCGTTCAGATAATGGCTGGGCCCCCATCCCGTCCTCCCAGCGTGTGGGTGGTTCCCCCTTGGCAAAAGGCAAGCTGCTTCCCTCTCCGAGCAGCCCCGTATCCCAGCCCTCGTGGGCTCGGGCGCATTCCTCGGGAGCGGACCACGCGGATTCTCTGATTTATGGTGGAAAAATAACCAAATCCAAAAATGGGAGGGGGGATGACAAAAAGGTTGGGGCTCTGTGGAATTAGACCTGGGGTTTATAGGAGATGTATGTTTTGATTAGGAAAACTCAGCAACTTCCAAGATTTTTGTTATAAAGACGGCTTTTATAAACCTGGGGCTTAGATTTGGGCATACATATCTTGTTTTGTAAGCCTGACTTTACATAAGCCATTTTTAAAACTATCAGATTCTATGACCTTTTTTAGGAAAAAAACAACAAACCCAGGCATTATAAGTTCAAATTGTACATACCCTCGCTGTTGGTAGAACAACATGGTTTGGGGAAATGTTTTCTTTACTGTTTGGCTTCTCGCAACTGCAATGTTCTCATTCAAAATGGAGAAGGCCAGAGTTTTATTTTTTCTTGAAATCTGAGAGGTTGATTAACCACAGCCAGAGGAGTGGGTGGACTGTTTCCCCAGGATATGGGATACCTACATTTAATCCTATGCTTGAACTGAACCTAAGGCTCCCTGTTTTGGGTGCCTGCCCCTATCATTTCACAAACGGAGCACGGGATAGGGTCACTTGGGCTCGTGTGTAGTAACCAGAGATGCCAGTCCGGGTCTGAAGTTTTCCAAGGAAAAAAAACAGTACCAAAATTGAATGTTCCTGCAAAAAGCAGTGGTTCTAGTTGACCTAAGCATTTTCCACAAATTCAGCACAAACATTTAGTCAAAACTCTGGTGGAGTGGGCTCTTTGTTTTGCAGGTGTAATGTGTAGTATTACACATTTCCTTGTCTCGAACTTGGCCATGACTGAACAGAGCATGAGAAATTAGTAGACAGGTTTGATTTAAAGGCCAGTGAGGGGATGGTTATAACTGGTTAAATGAATTTTACCTCTCTGAGAGAGAGAGGGACTGAAAATGTTTCAGTACACCTGAACAAGTGAGTACTTCAGTTCTTCTCTGAGAACAGATATACTGAATTTGTAGAAAATGTGGTCTGCTTACCAGCCAGTGTTTATATCAGAAAAATTGAGGTCTGAGAGCAAAACCTGAAGTGTTCACTTTATCAAGAATTAGAGTTCAGGGCTGCAGAGGGAGTGTGCGAGAGCACTGTTTGGCCTGTGATCTATTGTCTTTATCCCTGTATGACGTGCAAGTAGCAGCTATTTGCTATATATCAGAAAATCAGTTTTCTTCCTTTGGTTCTCTTCTCCTTCATGAAGACAATCTTGTATTTCTGAAACAGCTCCTGTTATACTAGCAAAGTTTCTTTTAAAAATATCTGAAGCACAGTGGGATTTTTTGCATTTGTGATGATACAGGGATTCCTCTCAGCTCCAGCTCAAAGTTCCTGTGTTTCTTTTGCTGGTTTTGCAAGGAAGAGGGTTTAAGACACTTTCCTTAGGATGGAGGCCAGGGAAGGAAAAAGCGTGACTGGGGAAGGCCACCTGACACACATTAGTTATCTTGGCCTTCCTGGTACTGACACGAACAGAAAAGCAGCAAACTCTTTTTGAAGGCCAGCTAAGGATCAAGCCACCCCTTCAACCATGCTATCAATTCCAGCCATCTATCTCAGTATTTCAGCATCAGGCTGCAGTCTGCCGAGATTAGATCTAACACCACAAAAGGAAGAGCTTGTTTTTCCCCAGCCACATACCCTCTTTCTCTGTTAAGAGATTTTTGCAAAGGCAATGCTGCACAGAGACTAGCTGTGGGCACTGGCACACCTGTCTTCTCATGGCATGCAGGAGAACACCAGCCAGTTGATTTCAGGTTGAAGGCTGTGGTGGGTTGACCCTGGCTGGATGCCAGGTGCCCACCAAAGCCGCTCTGTCACTCCCTCTCCTCAACTGGACAGGGGAGAGAAAATATGACGAAGGGCTCATGGGTCGAGGTAAGGACAGGGACAGATAACTCACTAATTACCATCAAGGGCAAAACAGACTCAACTTGGGGAAAATTAACTTAATGTATTACCAAACCACTAGAGTAGGGTAATGAAAAATAAAACCGAATCTTAAAACACATTCTCCCTACCCCTCCCTTCTTCCCGGCTCAACTTCACTGCTGATTTTCTCTACCTTCTCCCCTCGCACCAGCACAGGGGGACGGGGAATTGGAGTTGGGGTCAGTTCATCACATGTTGTCTCTGCTGCTCCTTCCTCCTCAGGGGCAGGACTCCTCGCTCTCCCCCTGCTCCAGCGTGGGGTCCCTTCCACAGGAGACAGTCCTCCACAAACTTCTCCAGTGTGGGTCCTTTCCATGGGCTACAGTTCTTCACGAACTGCTCCAGCATGGGTCCCTTCCATGGGGTGCAGTCCTTCAGGCACAGACTGCTCCAGTGTGGGTCCCTCGTGGGGTCACAGGTCCTGCCAGAAAACCTGCTCCAGCGTGGGCTCCTCTCTCCATGGGGCCACAGGTCCTGCCAGGAGCCTGCTCCAGC
>JANXJC010000023.1:21081927-21146829 GCA_027564655.1 Leptodon cayanensis
GCTGCAGGGGAATCTCTGCTCTGGTGCCTGGAGCATCTCCTCCCCCTCCTTCTGCACTGACCTGGGGGTCTGCAGGGTTGTTTCTCTTACATGTTCTCACTCCTCTCTGGCTGCAGTTTCTGTGCCGCAGCAACTTTTTTTCCCTTCTTAAATCTGTTATCACAGAGGCACTACCACTGTCACTGATGGGCTCGGCCAGTGGCAAGTCCATCTTGGAGCCGGTTGGCATTGGCTCTGTCAGACATAGGGGAAGCTTCTAGCAGCTTCTCACAGAATCCGCTCTTGTAGCCCCCCCTCGCTACCAAGACCTTGCCATGCAAACCCAATACAAAGGTTTTGTCCTGAAAAGTGAGAGAGGGAAAGGCTTAAGTCAAGGAAAAATGGTCTTAGCTCAGCAACTTTGCCTCTTTTGATTTCAAACACCACTGCCTCTGGTTCGGTCAGGCACACAGATTTACTGGGGAGGACCAAGGCAATGCGCCAATGTGTGCAGTGTGCGTGTTTCATCATGCGCTGGGATACAGGTTGTATGGCTACACCATTTTTTTGTTCCACCTTCCATATTATTTTGGATCTGGCGGGGAGTTGGGCAGAGAAGGCAGCTGATCTATAAAGATAAGTGCTTGTGCATGGGTGTATATGCATATGCTAAACCTCTGATATGTTTTTCTGTAGGCAGAAAGAGCACGTGGAAAAGAGAAACCCAGGGCAGGTCGTGGGTGAACGGTTCCTGTTCCACGGGATGAGTCCATCTCACATGCCTATTATCTGTTAGCAGAATTTCAACTGGAGGATCTGTGGGGCTGATCAGACAATGCATGGAAAAGGTGCAAGTGCATAAGCTGGACCTGCATTAAAATGCTTGGGGTATTTCCAGAGTGCAGGGAAGAGCATAGCACAAGTTGGGCTTCCTACTGTGTGGGCCTGATCCTACCTCCTTAGACCTTTTGTAACTAGTAAAGCAACAAAAAGCAGTGGTGAAGCTGCCAGATCAGCCTCATCTGTTGATGCCTTAAAATAAACTCATGTGGAAACACCCAGCAAGGATGTGTTTGGAGCTATCTGGGGTAGGAAAGAGAAGAAGGTGCTTGTGGAGGAGTTGGCTGACAAAGGGCCAATAGCAGATGTTTATGACTTTGGTTTATGTGTTTTCTTACCCATGGCTTTTTGTGGTCCCTAGGAAGATACTTTGCCAGAGATGCCAGTTATTCTCATTAATACTGGCCATCCAGCACAGACCACCACAGCGTATTTGTAGCTCAAGTCCTGGTTGGAGACTTTGTTGAGGGAAACCAAGTCTACCTTTGCCCTCTAACCAGACCTGGGATTTCAAACAGACTTTTGGACAGCTGTGTAGATAACTGAAAAAATTCTCGCACCTTTGTCATCTTTGAGAAGCACCAGATTTGCCTGGCCTATAGCTAGGAGTATACACGTTCACCCCAATAAAGATGATGTCAGAGGTAAAAATATCTTGTCTGAAAATAACAATTTAAGGTTTAACTTTTTTGAAATCTGTGTTGCATGTAAGAACCTTATATCTGACATTCAGCTATATTGCAGCTCTGTTTCAGTTACAGGAGTGAAACTACAAGTATGGTAACTTATAGAATGGCTGGGTCCTCTATGAGAGTTGTTTTCCTCCTAAACAGACTGGTGGCAGTTAAATCGTAATAAATAATATAACCATGACAATGTGATGATGATTTGGATGCAAGTGCAATGTAGATTTAAATGCGCATTATGATTAATTTATAAAACTAATTGCTTCCATGTAAAATATGGTACATAAGTAGATGTTGTTTAGGACATACTTGGGGAAATGAATACAGAAAATGGGGAAAAACGGAGTATAAAAAGCATGTTTGAGGGGTGACTCTTTGGAGTTGTTTTTCCATGGAGTGAAGATCATCAGCATCTTGTCAGTAGACAATGGGCTCTGAGCTGTTTTTGTCCTGTGGTTTGGCTGCTTTGAGTTTTGTGGCAAGAAAAGGCTTTTAGATCATATCCTAAAGGACTGTTACATCATGTTCCCTAATTTCTCTGCTGGTCCCATTTGGTTATCTTGCAATAAGAGTCAGAAGGGCTCCAATTCAGATGGAAAAAAAAATATTCCTGGATAACAAAGCAGCAAATGACTCATTGGTCTTCCTCAGTCTGCCTTGACCGTTGATTTTGTGCTGCAGCCGGAGTAGAAAACACAGTGGGCAGCTAGAGAAGGGACCTGTCTTCACATAACCCCTCTGAGAGAACGGGTAGATGCCACAGGCTATACTGAAGTCCAGTCATACCACAAATCAAAACAACAGTAATTTCCTGCTCTTCTAGAAAGAGCCAAGTTGTTATTTTGAGCTGTCTGTGCCCTCCTGGACTGCAGGCTGGGCTGGGATCTCACTTTAAGGGGATTATACAACCTCCCTCCCAAAACATGAAACGTTCCTTGGATTCACACCAGGATACTGGATTTCTACTGGTGTTGCCACCCAGGTGTGCAGCAGCCTGCTGTGTACCTGGCCCTCCCGTGCTGAGGGCAGCTCCGGCACATTCGGATGGTAAACCGGAGCTGGGGGGGGGGAGCAGAGTGGTGATGCTATTGCAGGCAGCTGTTGCTCAGTGTTTGCTCTCGGTGAGGGAAGAGCAAGCTCTCCAGTGCTTGCCTGAGGACCAGTCTTGTCCTTGGACCAGCTGGAAGCAGCTCCCTCGAGCTCTGCCCTGGTGCCAGCCCTTACACTCAGCCATCCTCTGTGAGCAGCCCTGGCCCCCGCGGGTCTAGGAGCGGTTCAGCAGGTCTGTAAAGGGGCCGAGGGTGCAGGGCACCATGGCTGCTTTGAGTCGTCCCCTCTTCACTGGGGATGTTGTCTCCTAACCCTGCCCAGAGCTGAGTTTGGGGTCATAATGTTGGAAATACCTGAGTGCTGGTGGCCCTGTCCTGGCTGTCTACTGGGAAACACCTTGAGGAGGAGTCCTGCAGCCTCTGTCGGTGGGAAACCCTGGGGGTGTAGGAAACCGATACTATAAAACATCCTGGGAGCCCCATAACCAAAGCTGGGGATGCGGTTTGCTTTGTTCCCTGATCGCATCACTGTCAGCGCTTCTCACCCTGTTGTTCTGCGCCAAGTCTGCCGGTCCCACTGGTGACACCCTGTCCTCGCCCTGTCCCCACTGGGTGACTCCCTGTCCCAGAGCAGAGCTTTCCTGGGTTTGGGTCGAGAGAAGCAGGGATATTGCAGCCGCTGGAGTTAGATCCCCACCGCGCCATGACATTAACAGCGAGGAAGTCCACGGTGAGCCGAATAACGGCGCACGGCAGCGTCCCGCCGGGGCTGCAGAGCCAGTGTTTGCAGCGCTGAGGGGGGAGAGGCAAAGGAGCTTTGTGAGGGGTGGCCGCTGGCACGGCCGCCCCCCTTCCCACCCTGCAGACTGAAGTCGGTGGTGGCTGTTTGGAATTGCCCTGCTGCTGCCTGGCACTTCTCTGGGTGATTGAGGAGTGCCCCAGCGGTGTGTGCTCCCACTGGGATGGACGGGGGATTGTTCTGTCATCTCAACTTTCAGCTCATGTCTGTAGGAAATCCCTGAAGTAAATTAGCCCCTGGACTAACTGTTGCATTTGGTTCATCTCTACCTTCTTATCTTTCTGTGGAGAGTTGGGGGATTTGATCAGAAACTGAAGGGTTTTTTTAAGCAAACTAGTGAACTTCTCAGGAGCTTTGTGGACCTAGTGGATGAGGATCTCATTAACCATGGCTAAGCACAGGGCTTTCAGTGAAAGCAGGAGGTAAAGGATGCATTGGAAGGGATATTTACTAGAAAATACTTCCAGTTAGTGGTAAGACTGTTCATTAACTCTCTTTCTCTCTCTCTCCAATAATCAGCATACCAAATCCAAGTCTGTTCTTGCTTCCCTAAACCACCTGTCCTGCTAGGTGTTGTTGGGATTTGCTAGGATGTAGGTGCTTTTCATTGCAGGTTTATCAAATCTCATATTCCTACCCCTGAAATGTTCTTCTCTGTTTGAGTAGTGCACATTTCACCTCTGCATAACAACCTGAGGACCCAATTTTACTGAATCGCTAGTTTCCAATTCAGGGCTGGAGGTGCACGTGTGTGGGTGTTTAAGATGGACTCTTGCCATTACTGGGTACAAGTATTTCCTCTGCAACACAAAATACCCCTAAAGGTTTCAAATAAAGTACTTCCTGTGACTGACCGCACACATACATAGGAGTCTGCCGCTATGCTTTTTATGGAAGCCACATTTCAGATTCCCAGTTTAACAAAAACACCCTGCTTCGACAGGCTTGTAACAGAGCAAACACTGTTAGTTAAATCACATACAGGCAAACAGCTCATTTCCTTCCTGCTCTGTTGTTAAACCTTGTAACTCAAAATCCAGCCATCGCATTTCATGTTTTTTTGAAGGTGAGGAGGGAGGTGACTATACTTTAATCTGACAAAATGCTATTGCTTAGAGCATTTTCTATTTCTGAATGCTCGAAGACTTTTTTGCTAACAAAGTGCTGGAGAACCGAATGTAATATCTTGCTGTGCTGTGCATCTTCCTCAATCTCTGGCAAGATTTCACATGAGGGGTACCACACCACTAGAGCACACTGTTCTTTTGCATGATCAAGTCCCAAAGGGAAAGCACCCCAGAGCACTATTATAAATTTACTCTTATATTTTGATTTAATTATTGTGTGGTAAAGGGAAACAGTGACTTCTGTCCATTGAGGTGCAGGAGGAAATGAAGGAGATGGACTTTGACCAGTACTGGGGAATACCTGCTGGCCATAGATGGCACAGGTGGCTGCAGTGTATTTACTGGATGAGGATTTGGTGTCTGCCAAGTAGATAAGCTACTGTCTAGCCACCCGGAAAGCCCCATGAGGCTTAAACTGATTACTTATTTACCCACCCTGCAAATAAACTCACTGTGTCCCTATACATAGCGAGATGAGTGTGATTAATGTAGCTGTTTTCAATGCAAGGGATTTATAACTCTCATGGGAAAGAATGGCTTTTGGTTCCTGCAGATCTAGATAAGGTTCATAGAAGATGTTCCAGTTTAGCATTGGTAATGGTAGGGTGTTCTGGCAGTAGGAAGCAATGGCTAATTAGTACTGAATGAGAAGATGGTTGCAGAAAGGCTGCTGGCAGTCATGTCATTCTCGTGTACGTCAGTGCTCTCTCTGCTTGGACCAAGCTTTCCCATTTCTATATTAACTCTTGGGATGAGGCTGTCCAAGGGGTTTTTTTTCTTGTACAAAACTTTGCCTAGTGTAAGGCTTCTAACACAATTGCAGAACAAACAGTAATTGTAATACATTTTTTCCTTAGAAATCAGCTTATTCCAGTGGGATAGGAGGATTTTCTCTGTAGGTGAAAAGTGTTTGAAGGAAATGCTGTTGAGAGGCATGCTAAGGGCTGGCTACTACATCAATGTGGAGGACAGGATGATAGGCCTGATTTTGAGCATTAAACAAATGTTTCTTTTAGGGAAAAACCTCTGGGAGAGCAGCTGCTAGCATGTCCTGACCAATAGGCCATCTGCAGAGCCAGAGCTGGGATTGTACCACGGGTCTCATATTGTGGTATCATTTCTCTGGCACCAAATATAGCTTGGGAGATAAAAAAAAAACCCTTAAAACAATTAAAATTCCATTTGAAAGCCTTTGGAGAAAAAAAAAGGTATCTAATGAACCAGAAAGCAAGGCAGAAGGAAAACCAGTGGTCTTCCCATGGATTTTAGAATTCACTTTTCACTCCAAATTGTCTTAATTCCTCTTTGTAAAACACACCTCAACCCCAAAGCCACACAATCAACAATTCTCCAGTCATCTGCTACAGTGAGGTGGCAGCCAGAGCAAGGTTAAGGTAATTTAATATTATCCCTTTTCAATTTCATGATGATTTATTATCAAATACCCTGGTGCTGAAAACAGAATTACAGCTCCAGCCCATCTTTTTCTCTCAGAGGAACCTAACTGTTCAGGGTGAAATTAAAGTCCACTGATTGAGTTTTGTACTTTACATCAAAACACAACTCAAATCCATGAACATTATACAGGAAGGAGCAACAGTAAAGCCCCTCAACACTATGCCCTCTCAAAATTGCCGGCAGGTTAGAAAGCTGACTCAAATGTTGGGTTTGTCACAGAAAGCTGACTCAGATGAAATTGTTAAAGCCCTTGTCAGGATGCCACCTGCATGAACAGTACCAGTTAGATGTGCTATCTTGTGTGCATTTCTCAACTTCTCATTTGCCAGTATTAAAATGTAGGTGTTGAGATGGCTGTTGCTGATACCACCAGTGTGAAAGGTTCTTTGAAGATAAAGGCTGGATCTGCAAAATTGAAATTTACAGCACCAAATTTTAGATTTTCAACAACCCTCCCTAGTTTTCAGGAAACCAGAAATCAAGTTTTTTAAAACCTAAATTAAATAGAAGAAAAAGTCTTCTTGAATCTGCCAGAAGCATTTATTTGCACTGTGCCTTGACACTTGGTATTTACATCTGGTCCCCTTCAAAGATTCTTGGAGACAGCAGCTACCTGAATGTGAGCTGGGCTCTGAGGACCGAGGTTCAACAAGCACATTCATTAATATGTCATTGTGATTATTTTATACAAATTTTCTTTGCCATCAGATGACTTTTTCTCAAGTGGACATATTGTAATCTGTGGACAAACCACCACCTATTTCTCAGGAGGTGCAGGGACTGTAAAGATAAGTACCTAAGATAAGTTATGCAAGACGATCTAAGTGTCAATATTTAGACTCTGGAAAATTAGTCTCCTTCAAATACACTGAAGTCCTTCAAAACATCAAACACACCAAAGCAATATAGTTCTTTGAAGTGTACCTCTCAGATCAGTTCGTAGTTGAGAAATCCTTAAATATTCCCTGGAGCAGAAGGTGGGATTCAATTGACCATTGCACAGGAAGGAGTACAGGGTCTCTATAAATCTCAAATCCCTTTAATATACCTGGGATCTAATCACACTTAGTTTTCTTTGGTACAGAGATTTAATTTTCTTTCTTCTCCCATTGGTCCCAGTAAGCCGCTCTGTCCATAGCGTGAATTTCCTCTGTACCTTGTTTCTTTCCTGTGTAAGTTAAACATGTGTCTTCTTCACACAACTTTTACTACATCATGGTTGTTATCAGAAGGAAATGGAAGGACATTTAAACACACTAATTTTTTTTAAATTGTGTTTGAACATATTGCAAAAATACTGCAATTTATTAAATTAACTGTGAATTAATTCTAAGCAAATTTTATTTGCATAAATTCTGAAACTACTTTAGTTTCATAGTAGTATATGAAAGCATGTGGAATTTTTTAACCCTGACAGGACAAAATACCTTTTAGCTGAAGAAATCGATCATTCAATCCCCCCCCCCCCCTTCTTGTAATGAAGTGTTTAACAACATGCAAACCTTAACAAATTACAAACACAAACATCTGTCCTTAAATAGCAGCAATTCCATCTGTCAATAAAATTGTTTCTATTCCCTCACACTGGCACTTGAGTTCAGAACATACAGGCTGGGTGAGCAGATGACAGCACACAGAAAGACTCCCATTTATTAAGGCTGGGGATTCCCATCTGTTTTTCTGCTCCTGCTACAAACTGACCCCTAATAATAACCAGAGGGGGTGTGCGCCCTCAAAACGCAGAAACAACACAATGTCCTTTCTCCAGCTGAGCAGGTCTTTTAAATTGTTTTTTTTAATAATATTTTAAAGTACTCAATTCCTTTTAGGAGGATGTATGTTCTTTGTCTAATTAATTGCTCTTATTTTGCAAAGTTGAGTGAGAACAAGTCCTATGGCTTAGGTCACACTCAGCTGGCTCTTATTTACTAATGCTCCTGGCAAACAAATTAACGAGTGCCCCCTTACTGAATGAATTAACAAGGATTCCCAGTTCACTATACATTTATTGAGCTAATGGCTGTGTTTGCTTTGGGTTTCTTATTGTGGGCAAAGCTCCCAAAAGTGATACCGCTGATCTGAATTCTTTAGTGTGCTATTGCAATGATGCTCTGGCCACGTCACTTACCGTTTGTTTCAGCTGCCGAGCAACAGTGACAACGGTCCATCGGGCAGTCGGTATCTCCGAACAGTATTGAAAACTCAGTAGTTTGTGCTTGATGGCCATACCAGACGCACTTTAGTACCTGCTGGTGTTTCTAGTTGCAATGTCCTTTAAAAATCAATTTACTATCTTTGTATTTCAAAAAGTTTAACCTGTGGTACACCTAGTGTATCTTCCAGGGGTGTGTTTTGGATTTTAGCATCTCAGCACAGCACCATTCCTTTTCTTTTAGCTCCTGTCTGATCTCTAAAATCAGACACTTTCTTACCTTTCTCCCTCCCTTCCTCCCTCCCTTTGACCATGTTTTTAATTTCTCTATTTCCTGACCATTAAAAATATTTATTTTACTAGATTGAGTCTAAAATTTTGTATCCAATGGTAGACACTCTTCTTCCTGCATAGCTTTAAACAAACTTGTATATAGATATGCACATATATGGTGTGAACGTGAGTACATATTAATGCAAACTTTTCTTTTATTCAAATGAAAACTGAGCATTTTCAATTTGCAGTTTTGTTAGCGAAAAATGCATTTACTGATACAGTGTTAGGATTTTACATTTCTGTGTGGATGAACCTGAGAGTACACGAGAACCTGGGATAAATCTTAGAGATAAGGGGATAAGACCAAACACAGAGGGTGACTTATTTCCTTTAAAACCTAGAAGGGATGAATCGATATCCTAACAGGAGTAAGGGGACTGTGACATTTACTTAGCCTGGTTTTGGAAACAAAGTTTCTGCTTATAGCTTGGGATCGCCAAAGGCATATTTTCCACCCAAGGTCCTCCCTTCGTTCCTTCATTTTTCCCAGACAATGGCGAGAGAAGAAATTTGCATTTGTAACTGTGGACCAGCTCTTACGATGCAGCCGCATCAGCTAATCTTGGTCAGAGGCTGAGCTTGATCCCTTGCTCTCTTTCACAGCAAAGCAGGATCTCTGTTTGCCACCATCCCCATCCATAGCAGTCTGGTGGTAGCAGCGGGTTTCTGGAGAAAACTCAGCGATGCAAGCAAAGCCGTCCAGGTGGAAGCACGGCCGCTCAGCCGCGAGGGCGTGAAGCCGCGTGGCAGACGGACCCTGACTCCTGCCTGCCAGGGACAGCGAATGCAACGGCCACGCCAAGGGAGGTCTCTGGGCCAGACTTTATTCTGGAAAATAAACAAGAAAGACTGAGCCGCTATCAAACAACCCTCTACCTTGCTTTAAGCACATTTAAAAGGAAACCCCCCGGCTGCAAGGGTCAGTTGTACATTAGCACCTACCCCGATCCCCCTCCTAGGAAACATGCCCCAAGTGCTTTCTGCTGGAGCGTGGTGCTGTTCTCACTGCCTGCAGGGAAGCAACCGCTGGGGCTCGGGAGCTATTTTAATGAAATAGCTGGGGAGGGGCTGTTTGTTGTATACGACGACATTGTTGTATGGTCCGTACCCCTGGTACATGTATCAGCAGACAGAAAACACCCTACACGGTCCTTTCTTCTGTGCAAATCCCCTGCTGCCTCCCTAGCCTTCTGCAGCCGTGGGTTTGCATCCTCCTCGAAGCAGAAGAGAGTATAGCAAGGAGTTGTCCTGCTGCAGCGTGTCTCACAGAAGAAGAAGAATAAGGCAAACCAGACAACAATAATTGCAAAATAGCCCTGCTCTGAAATCAGGCAAACTGCCAGAGAGCTCTTATGCAAAAAAAAAAAAAAAAAAAAGAAAAAGCTGGAAATTCAGCTTTCCCGCATAAACAGCTTCCTTCCAAAGTCAGAGTCCAGTGCATACAGGCACACATGCATATACATGCTGCTTTTCCTCAGCAGGCTTTAGAAATCAAATGCATGCCACCCCTCCAGTGTTAGCATCATCGTTGTCATGGTCTCTGGCACCACCACCTAATAGTGCAAGCTTGAAATTTGGTACTTTGGAAGATCTGTTTGGTTTGGGACACTAATTCATCTTCCCAGGTTCCATCCTCCCACGCAGGAGGAAAGGAAACGTTATCAGAAGGTGGTGCCTGCTGGAGCACAGGGTGCCCTCTGGCCAGCAGGACCTTGGATCCACCAAACATCCCCACACCCTCGGAACAGAAAACTCAATGTTCTGTATTCTTATGGCTTGGAACAAGCAAATATTTCATCACAAGCTGTACATTTCTAAACTGATCTGTCTTGCACAACATCACTATGCATGCAGGCAGTTCACTCTAATTATCACTTTATAACATTTTGCATCTGCTTCTGTTACGGCACTGAAGTTGCTAGTATGTTTTCTTGAGTTGTTTTATTTTTAAACAAATTGTTTCATTGTCTGGCTGTCAACAGCTGCACTCTTCATTTTACGGTGTTATATACACTCATTTGCTGCAGCTCTGCTTCAGACTTGAACCCAGAGAAATCCTTTGACAGGCTGTCGATTAGGCTTGCAGGTCATCTGCAAATTCAGGGTTTTTTTCCTCAGACTCCTGGAATTTGCTCTTGAGTAACAAATAATACAATTTAAGTCCTCGCAAAAGCGTGGCAACTGTTAGGGGATCTTCTACAAGGTTTTCTCAGTGTGCCCAAGAGCTCTCCAGCCTCAGCCAGAAGTGGACTGGTACACCTGGGTGAGATGTTTGACTCCTCAGAGTTAGCTGGTATCACCCACTCCATCATTCACCCCTGCAGCAGCAGAGCCTGCCAGCTCTGGGTGGTGCTCCAGATAACCTTGTTAACATCTAACCCCAGCCACTGTTAGGCTTGGTATTATCAGTAGCTCAAAGTAGGGAACATCAACAATGAGGTGGATTGGGGTCAAAAGTCACCAGAGAGTGATTGAAGTGCAGGGTTCGGTATTTGATCACTTTGGTTCTTGACACAGTGTGAAAACCTGAAAAACAGGTTTATTGTAGAGTCCATCCCATTTGGAGTAAAATAATGAAAGACCAAAGAAAACAGAGAAAAAAAGTATAGTACTTTAAAAAATGGTATTCTTGTGTTTATTTTTGTAATTCCAAATCAGACACATTTTCTATGAATGTTTCAATCATTTTTAAAAATAAGAGTGTTAGTATCCAATGGACAAATTGTTGTCTAATATATCTATGTGGCAGTATCTAGTGAAAACAGTCTGCTGCAAAGTTTCTGATGCTAGTGTTCATAGATAGTGTCCTGGTTTCTTGCTTTCTGTGGTTCATCAGTGCATTTTCTTAAGCGTGAATTTGTTATTTCTAGTGTTTTTTTTTTTTCTCCCTAAATTGTGCCAATAATAATTTAAGGTGGCACTACACCGTGTTGTACATTGCCACAACCCTGGACTGGCTGGCACCCATTAACAATGATGTGCAGTGACTCAGGTATTAAATGGATGACGACACTTGTATCCTCTGTTATTCTTCTGTTGGTGTTTAACAACATTCAAGACAGCAATGAAGTAATTAGCTATATGTCAGTATTTGCTTGGTTCAATCTTCCTGAAAAAATAGCTGGGCAGTATCAGTTTGGACAAAACTCAGAGATCTAAATATCTCAGGTGGAAAAGCTGAAGTTTACACCTGAAACACTGAAGTTCTGTCACATTGCTGTGTGTGACAGTGTTACTGCTGACAATAACAGCAGTTGTTCGTCAGCAGCCAGCACTGTTACACTACTCTAAGCAGTAATGCATAAGCAAACCACCAGTAATGTATACTGTATTTAACAATTTTCAGTCCCAAGCGGGACACAGGCACCTCAATTTTAAGATTTAGATTTGGTTACCAGTATGATTTTGAGACTGGAAAAAAACAAAGGCATATGTTGTCATATAAAGGTGGGATTCCATGTCTTTCGTGACTACATGGGTGACAAAGCATGCCCTGTCCCCAACGGGTGTTGTGTCAGGAAGGCTGCGACGCTGCGTGTCTCTGGGGCAGCGAGGGTTAAGCTGCGTAGACTGGCACTCTGAACAAAGGCTTGATTCATATGTTTTCTTCCTTGAAGGGAGTGAGAGAACGAAACATAAGTAAAATACAGCAAAAGCTGTTGTGAAACAAGCCCATTGCTGTTCTCTGAAAAACAAGTATGTGAAGATTCATTTTTAGAGGCGCGCTGAAGCAGCAGGGGAACCGGTGGGTGGCCACAGCCACTCTTCCTCCAGGGGCTGTCACTGCCCCGCCAACGCCAAGGACTAAAATCGGCCGGCTTCTTAGAAGAGGACGTGGTGCTGACGGTGTGCCACAAAAAATGTCTGCTGTACAAAACCACAAGCTATTTCCCACTCCAAAGCAAAATCTTTAATAGTAGCTGCTCTTGCAGTAATTGGAAAAGTTATTCTGATTCCCTTTTCTTCTGGAAAAAAATATCCCCAGTTGCAACTTAATGCTCTTGAAGAGCAGTTTGAAAATCAGTCCAGCTGATCTAGAAAAACTCAAAATCCATTGGAATAAAACTTCTTCATTGATTGCTCAGCTGGAGTCAGAATAACACAGTCTATTACTGAGTGCTGATTAGTGAAAAATCAAATCAATGCAATTGTTCTTATTTATTGCACTCAGAGATATCATTGGCAACTTCTATTCCAAAGGTCTCTCCCTCACCAATGATACTAAGTGAAACACTCAGTCATGTTAAGGCTGACGTGGGGATCATTATAAACTGGTGTGACTAGACAAGAACCACAGTGAGATATTGTATCTGTAGTCACTGTGTGAATTAAACTATGGCCAATTCTTAGAAGACTTTGCCTACAGGCAGCAACAGAGCCGCTGTCATCTGAAGTCTTATATAGTTGTAGAATCATAGAATCATTTAGGATGGAAAAGACCTTTAAGATCATCAAGGTCAACCATTGACCTAACACTACCCAGTCCACCACTAAACCATGTCCCTAAGCACCACATCTACATGTCTTTAAAATACCTCCAGGGATGGTGACTCCACCACTTCCCTGGGCAGCCTGTTCCAGTGCTTGATAACCCTTTTGGTGAAGAAATATTTCCTAATAGCCAATCTAAACCTCCCCTGGCACAACTTGAGGCCATTTCCTCCTGTCCTGTTGCTTGTTACTTGGAGAAGAGGCTGACACCCACCTCGCTACAACCTCCTTTCAGGGAGGTGTAGAGAGCGATAAGGTCCCCCCTCAGCCTCCTTTTCTCCAGGCTAAACAACCCCAAATCCCTCAGGTGCTCCTCATAAGACTTGTGCTCTAGAACCTCCACCAGTCATCCACAGAAATGGAAAAATAGGCATGTCTATTATATAGCTCTGACAAATTATCAGTATTACCAGTAAGCTGCGGTAGCACCTCCACAGTCCCCTGGGAAGATGAGGTCTCTGCTGCGCTAGGTCCAAGGGATGTGTGCAAGAGCATCCCCGTACAAATCGACAGCAGAATCGTGTCACTGCTGCAACGCAACATGTTGGATGGTATTTGGCCAAATCATCTAGTCTCTCTGCCTTCCCGCTTTTGTGCCTGGTACGAATGTGAAGTTAGGCTTCGGCACTTCTTTTGCCAATGCGAGTGAACCAAGGCACTGGGGACCACGCTGGAGGGCAGGAAGGATGGGACGCATTGGCCTGATGTCAGCGCTCACTGGGATTCAGACACTGCAGAAGAAGTCCAAGCCTCAAAGTCTAGGGAGGTGAGTCTCCACAGGCTGCAAAGGTGGCAGGTGAACAGGACAGGAGGTGTAACACAGCAGCCAGTGTTTTCCAGCAGTTTCTTCTGTGTACCTGATAGCGGACCCAGTCAAGGCTTGATTTGCACTAGTGCTCGCTCCAGGTGTGCGCTCACCTTGGAGAGTCAGGTATGTGGACACAAACAGAAGCTACAGGAGTTCCACTGGCTCAGTGGATGACTGTTGTGCAAAGAGGATTCCTTCCTGTCAGCACATGTAGACTGGCGGGGTGTGGGGGGTGTCTGGGATCTCGGACAGGTAGCTGTCTGTGAAAATGAACATTCGTTTCATGGCCAACTGAAAGGTCAATTTTTAGCTGACAATTAAAAAAATAAAAAAGCAAACACGGCTATAGAAAACAACTGATAACATGTTTCTACGGTTCATAGCAGTGCTGACAAATTTTACCACAGACAAGTAGTTTATTGATTTTGGCAGCACTCCTTGACCATCAAGAAAGTAGTTATTACAGAAATTTTTGGCATTGATTTATTAAGGGGTGGTTATTTACTATTTTGACATTCAGTATTTAAAATAATGAGAAAAGCATGGGACTGCACTTCTTGCAGCTGGAGGAACAGTATGGGATTGCAGTGTATTGCTTATACCTGCCTACACGGTAGTTAATGCGTGCGTCTTAGCATACAGCTCCAGCAGTTTCTTGCAACTGCACCAGAATGTGCTTCTAAATGAAAGTCAAAAAGCAATAATTACGATTTTCAAATAGTCCTAGGTAAGATCACAAAAAATAATTCGGAACATACAGAGCTGTGGACTTTATGTTTTCTTATATATATATATATATATGCATATGCGTGCATATATATATATATGCATGTATCATTGAAAGCTACTAAATGAAATCACACTTCATTAGGCTAAATTCTGTAAGAACACAGAGGAATATATGTCTTTATATTTTGCAAAAAAGTATTTGTGAGACTGCTACATCACAACTTTTAAAATGACTTTTATTCTGAAACTGCCAAAACCCATTAACTTTAAATGAGACTTTTCAAAATGGGATTCAACCTTTTTGATCCAATTGCAACATGTTTTATTTGAATACACACACTGAAACATAAAATGATGACAATAGTTATTCCTGGAAGGTATTAAAAAGTTGATCCTTATGCATAAACTGAATTATGGCTCTGGCAAAGGTGCATTACAAGCAAATAGATGCAGTATGAACACTTCATACTCCTCTAGCATCTACTGCCAAGGTCCTCTAATCATTTTAAGTCAGTACAGACTGTTGTTGTGAGATAGCCTGCCTCTACTCGATTACATATGCAGAAAAATCAGATTAAAGAAATTGCTGAAAGTACAAAAGTGATTTCTTGAAAAAGTTAGCAAGGGAAGGCCAGAAGTGATGGTAGTGAAGACTGCATGAGCTGCAGTCCCAAGGACTGACTGTTCAAATGTCTGAGCAACATGGAGAAACCGTAGGGGAACTCGGCTGCCAAGAAGACTAAAGGCATTTCAACAGCACATTTGTGAAGTGTAATTTTGCAAAGACTTATAAACTGACCAAATTGGGCAGGTTTTCCTGGGATTAGCAACAGACACGGCCTTGCCATGAAAACTGCTGCTCTGCCAGACTTGATGTTCTGCTACAAAGCATAGTTTTCCTCATGGAATAAATGTTACAATGTTCCTTGGCTATAAATATTGTTAAATAACAACAATAACCACACGGAAGCAGCTCTCCAACATGGAAAATTTCAGTATTTACACAGAGCAAAGCTAGCTGTGGTGAAAATCAAGGTGTTAGAATAGGAGGGATGAGGCAACCCAGCAGTAGTCAGTGTTAGGTCCTCCACCCGCTGCATGGACATACAAGTGTGTACGTTTAGTCGCTACACCAGCTACAATTCAGCACTGAAAACTCACTGCCCATCTACAACTATGTGCTTCAAGCAAATAATGGCAATTAAAGAAACCTAATGGAACGATGTATCAGAGCAGGAGTTTCTTGGTTAATACTTCACTGAAAAAGCAGTCAAGAGATTCTCACCAAAAAAAAGGAAGTCCGTCTTTTTTCTTCCCTCCCCATCATCTCCTCCTCCGTAACAAGCAATGAGCACTGCTGCTCTGGTCCCACACCGATCTCGGGCTGCTGAACTGCTGAACAGGACCTCAGCACGATATGGACCTCACGTGAATGCTTAGCTGTGGTCATGACAGTGGGAGCTGGGGAAGCCTGGCAGAAACGTGGGGACCTATGTGTTTGCCCAGTCTTCGTTCCCTCCGGGGTTCAGTTCCCAGCCCATAAAGTGGGGTAACTGCTTTGACCCAGATGAATGCTGTGGGGGTAAATGCATTCAAGACTGGGAGATACATCCATCTTGCAGTAATGAGGAACCACCAAACCCAGTGAGAATCGCCTGGACTGTCAAAGCCTCCTTGCTTCTGTAAAGTGACTGTGGCATGTAAATGAATGCTGACCTTGTTGCAGGACTAAGGGACTTGATCAGAAAAAAGGGACACCCTACACACATTGAATTTAAATAACATGATGGTCAGTTTGTGAAGAGCAAGGTAAATGACCTAATACAACCTTTTACCTTCGGTCTGTATGAGGTTTAGCTAGGGTGCATGCAGCTGCTGGCAGCAAATGTAAAATGAATTGTGAAGTTCCTGAGCTGGGGAAGAGGTTCTACCTAGATTTTGTCCAATGTCTTTGGAGTCTTTCTCTCTAGGACATCCTCCACAAGCCATGTCTAGAGTGCCAACTGCATGAAGGAGAAGCAGGACCCTTGGAAACCATATGCAGATGGCCTGAGCCAATGAGGAAAAAGGGGAGAGAAAGGATAGACAGCCTAGGTAGGCGATGGAGCATGTGCTTTACAAATTTGACTGCCTTAAGCTAAAGCAAACAAAGTAAGCTGGGGAAAGTTATAATGGTTTAGATTTTCTAAATACAACATTTTTTCTTTTATTTTGAAACAATTTTCCCTTAAGGAATGTTCTTTCATTTTTATTTGCAGAAGGCTGACAACTCATCCTATTAAAATTTTTTCCTTTTGCTGGAAAGAAATTTTTTTTTTGCTAATCCAAAACAATATTTTTCCCTCATATTCGTCAACCACCTTTCAGTATAACTCCCTCACCACTTCAAGGCATGACCCAGCCCAGTACCTGATGGGTGTTTAGAATAAAATTTCTCCAACAGACAGATTTTCCCATAGTTGTTCTCTTATTATTTTTGCTAAATGACCTGATGTGAAGTGACAGTTTGTGTGCTTTGAGAACACAGCTTTCTCAACTGCTCAGATGACTCGAAATGGAAATGGTGTCTAACTCGAGCCGCTCAGTGCCAGAACACAGTGCTGGAAGGAGATGGGCAAGTCATTGAGACCCATCCCCTTTTGCTAGCAAGCTGTAGATGTTTAGTTTAAAAGTCTTGGTAGAACATGTACTCCAAGTAGCTCAAAAAGCTTCCCAAGGCCCTCAAGACAACCTGGAGGTCTGTGGTAAAAGACCCAGCCCTGCAACTGTCTTGTGTTATTTGATGGGAACAGGAGAGAGTGAGGGCACCCTCAGCAGGAGGGCTGAGTGCCCGTTGGGCAGAGCAAGAGGCAGAGACTGTGCAACGCAGCAAGGGAAGATTTGGTTTAGACTTAGGTAAAATCCTTTTTACCAATAAGGACAATTCGGCCCTGCTACAGATTGCTGGGGAGTGAGGATCCCATTCAGGAAAGTCTTTAAGAATATCTGTCAAAATGGTACAGTTGCTTCATCCTGGGGTTGGATAGCCTTCTGTGGTCCTGACAAGATTCTTTTCCATAATAATTCTATAGATCACAAAACATTTGTTAGCTATTTCTTCCTCTCCTACCACGATTTATCATCTACAGAAACCACTTCTGAAACAGTTTTCAACCATTTCCTCTGAAACAGCATTCCCTGACTGTTGTACAAAGCACTCGCAACCTCTGACTGGAGGAAAAAAAGAGCAGCTGGAACATCACCTATCTAAGATCTCATCCACAGGCACAAGAAACCCTCAGAAGTTACAGGGACCCTGGGCATCTCCTGAAATGATGGCTTTCAAAGAGTTTAGCTGGATCATGACTTCACACCTCATCTTTCTAAACACCCCAAACTAGTCTGGGGGCCACCTTACCCATTTCTGGGAGCACATCTGTCCCACCCATGCTCAAACCTATCCCACTGTCCACACACACAGATTTTTCAAAAGCTTGCATTGATTAGGAGTTCTCATAAAGGTGGAAACTCTTTGTGATGTCTGATCCAGGAGTCTCTGCTCGCTAACAGGCATAAGGTCAATGCACAGGGACCCGTGAGTGCCAAGGACACAGAAGCAGCTTCAAGAGGACACAGCCCTGAGAGCCTTGCAGGAGTATTACAGTGTTTTGCTCTTCTGACACTGGTAAAATGAATCACTCTGGTAAAGTTAGAGATCCGTTTGTGTGTATAGCTGGGAACAGGAAAAGGAACTAGTAAATAAGACTGCGTGTGTTATGGCTAGCTGTCTTTTGTTCCATTTGATCACTTGAACAGACAAATGACTACTTATTTTAGGCTGTTAGGAATGTTTGTTACACATAAAGATTCCTGGACTTTCAGTTATGGTTTGTTTTTTTTTTTTTTTAACTTGCTAGAATTATACTAAGTATTAATTAAAATACCAGGACTCTGCTTGATGAGGAATGAAGATAGTACTAAGTATCAAGCCACTGGGTAAATGCACTGCTCTCTACACTGTGCTAATATAACGCTTCCTGATACTAAAAGGTAACACAAATTCATGGAAGAGAAATGTGGATAAATAAAGTGATAAACAGAATGGTAAATCTAAGTATAAGCACATACATAAAGAAATAAAATTTTATAACTTTATTATACATGTACTACCAAAGCCGAAATATTTCCAGAGGAGTTTTCCATCGGAGGAAAAAATTCTTCCGTGGAGCTGTAACAACATAACAACAACCTCTACACCTTGTTTGGAAGAGGAAAGTTTTATTAAAATGCTGAAGGCCAAGTAATTTTATTCCATGAATTACTAGAAATGCAGAAAACAACTAACTGCAGGCAAGTCCTGAGAACTGGTTCGTCTCAGAGCTTGTTCAGAGAAATGATCTGAACTAATTTATTCACAGAAGGTTCACACTGAACATCACACTCAATAACTAGCAAAATACAATTTTTAATGATGATCACTTATGGTATAGAAAAAGAAAAACATTCAGTGAAAGAAAATAAATCATGTCACTTTGCACATAAATCCCTTTTACATAGCACTCTGTCAAGAGCTTTCGACAAGGAGCAGCTTGGAGGGGGGACTGATCTCAGCAGGAGTGCACTCTTTGGGAAATTAGACCAAAGTATAGTGTTCCCCAGATGAGTGGAAAGTCCCATCTTAATGCATCATAGTAGTTACAAGAACAAGAGCAATTGCTTGTAGGATCCTGGGAGTGCTCTTTGGGTTTCCTGCTACAAACAGTAGGCAGTTAAAGACAAGCAAACTTGAACCCTCCCAATGAACTGAAGTGCTGAACTCGATTGCTCAGAAGGCTGCAAGAGTTCTCCATCAGAGATTGTCGTGATTTGTCTAAACTCACCGCATAACCTGAAAGAGTTGTGGAAACACAGGTTCAGCAGCTCTCCTGAAACCTTGTGCTAGGACATTTCTCTCAAAAATATCAAGGAGAGCAAATATCTTAGGGTCAAAATGGGATGAAAACCAAAGTCTTCTATGGCCTTGCTTAATGCTCTGCTTATTGTCTGGAGAACCGAGTTGGTTAAAGGGTGGTGGAAATTCCTTTTGTTCTTCTCACTGAATTTCTGAAAGGCCAAATACTTATGCTCTGGATTTTCAGAAGGAAAACCTTCATGGTTTTCTCCAGGAGAAAGGTAAATTGGAAATGGTAGCCTTCCTACAACAAAACATTAGTGTTTAATTCACTCTGGAAGTAGACTGAGGCTTACACCTCCTCTCTGAACTTGCTTCTGACACCCGTGCCCCTTGCAGGCTCTTTGAGGTTCTGCTGCCCACCAGAGCCCCAGGTGCAACCTTAGAGTCACAAACGTTGTGGGACCAAAAGCCGGTGCTGTAGTGGTTGGCACTGCACCATCCAAGGCCCTCACCCTGCAAATCAAGCCAGATTGTAACAGATCTCCTTCCACCTACTGCTCTCCCACATTGGGTAGGATGACTCCCAAAATCGTATCTGAATGGCCCAACGCAGAGCATAGATTCAAGCCCCCTGGAGCCACACGTAGGAGGAATTTGGAGTGTTAAATGTTTTTTACCTCAAGCTTCTCTTTGTGCCTTTTCTTACCTGCCTGCTTTAATTTTCAAGATCTAGGGAAACTGCAAATACAAAGACATCCAGAAGCAGGGGATGTGCGAGAGGTGTGCCTATACTGTGCTACCCTTACCGGCATGGATTCACCCACTGTCTCCTGGTGCTGTGGGGGCATCCAGGCCCCCGACCAGGCAGTGGGGCTGACACAGCCCACGAGCTGCTCCCATATGCAGGCAGCAGCAAAGCTGTGCACGGGTTGCTTTCCTGCAAAGCTGCCCCGTGAGACAGTCGACGACCAAAGCGCGCTCACCGCGGCTGCTGTAGGCTTTGGCCTCCTCGGCTCAGGAAATACAGGGAAGTCAAGGGACCGGGAGTTATTTTACATTGATGCCTGTAAAGAGTGTGATTCATTTATTTATTCTTTTGTGAACACCCTAGCCAGATGACTAAGGCAGATCTGCAGACTGATGACCCAGAAACAGTAAAGATAAATTTCATATGTCGGGTAAGAAAAAATAAGTTAGAAGCCATACACGGACTGTTATTTTCCCAGGCTCGGGGGTTTACCTCACAGCCTGAGCCCTAGTCAACACCAAGAATATAGCACAGAAACTTGCTCAGGGTTTTTTTTTCCTGCCTCTTCCCCCTCTCAGGGTGGGGTAACTGAGATTAGTTGCACCTGCAACTTCTTAAATTAGCACCACATAAGCTCGCCATAGTTTCTGGCTCCCTCAGATGTGAGGGTGGCCTGTTTTTTTTCTTGGTTCTGGTTCAAGCTACTGGGGTGGGGGCTGCTGGTTTTACTGCACCTTTTCCTTCCCTCAGGTAAGATATTTGCACTTGCAGGGGGGTGGAAAGAAAAAGGAAGAAAGTGTTAGGTGAAGTAGGTCTGCTCTGGCAGCTTGGGCTGCTGAGCTCTTACTGGGGAGGTAGGAACTTGCCTCCTCCCTCGTCAGAGGATGGGTCTGCAAGGTAGGATGCTGCAGTGATTTCTGAGGAATTGAAAATAGGCTGGGTGAGTGTAGAGGGAAATATGCTTCTTGGTTTTGTTTCAGGCTGTTTATGAGAAACCTTTCTGAGAACAGCTTTTGTCAAGCTACAATGCAAAGTGGGTGTGAAACAACCTGCTGCAGGCTAACCAGTTAAACTGTGGCTAATATCAACCTGGTGCTAAGATAATGCAAAGGACCTAAGTATTTTGTCTTATTTGTCAGACCCCAGTGATGTTCCTTGGGAGGCTGTATTTGTGGTGCAAGTGTTGGGTTTAGGCTGTTGTGCCACTCTCAGCCTGTGGTTCCTTAGTGCCAGTGAAGTGCTGCATGAATGGTTGTAGCAGATGAGGTGCTATAGGTGTCTATGGAAGCTGATGTGCCTCATCCTAGCACCTCCCTGTGGAAATGTGTGGCAGGACTCTGCAGTTGGCAGGATTCCTAGCCTGAGTGTGTGTGTGCATGACCATGTGAGCCTGCAATCATAAATACTCAGCCTCCTGGCTGAAAGCCTCCAAATATCTGTGTTTTCTAGCCTTCCTCTTGGAGCACTGGAGTTATTTTTTTAAAAAAAAAGTGCATTTATTGAATGTCACTTGAAAGTATTAAGACCTGAGCACCGTGTGACCCCGGCACTAGGCAATTCTGAGTCCTCGGTCGTATAATCCCGTGTGCAGCATGCAGGGTGAGGTGGGAAAGTTCTCCTCTTCCCATCACGTTCCTATCCAGCTAGCTAGGCAGTATCTGACACAGAGGTATTACACGCTGGCTGTTATACAAGCCATTAAGTTCAAACCTGAACACCCTTGTTTGGCCCTTTAATGGCTGTAGCCATGAATTCCAGAGAGTGGCCCTGCATAGTTAAAAACTCATATCCTGACCCATTTTATGCTCTTTGATTTCTTTGCGTATTTTCTCATTCCTGCACCATGATATATGCTGTAAATGTAGAGGTTAATGCATCTCCCTTATTATATGATTTGCAAAAGGAGACTATTGCTTCTTTCTGTACCACTCTAAACAGGCCAGTCTCCATAACCCATCAGCTGGCTTCCTTGGCTTCCCCACCACCATTTTTAACCTTCTGCAGTCTTGTCTCTGCCAGAGGCTGTATTCTGTGGGGCACATCAGGCCTTTATTCCATGCAAAGTTCACAGTCCTTCACAGGGTCAAAATTACTGAAAGGTGTACAATGTTGTTTCCTTGTGCTTCTTCTCTCCTAATTAGTTCTGGTTTGTAATTCTCATGGTCTAGCACAGCATATCCACATTTCCATCATAAATGCCACAGGAAAGACATACTTCACACCCAATGCTCTTTTTAAATGCTGAGTTTTATCAGAGCTGGGAATTAGCTTAGGTGAATGATCTTTCCCTGGAGGTGGGCCATGACAAAGCCTCTTTCCTCAGTGGATGGGAGGAAAGCAGAAGAATGGGGACAAGTTGCAGGGAGTGACAGCATGTGAGAGGTACCCTCACTCAGCAGTCAAGTGTGATTTAATTAGTTGTTCAGGTATGTGGTAAAATGGAACTTGGGAGAGAGCAGAGAACCTGGTTGGATGTGTTTAGCTGCAAAGAGGGTCAAAGGAATAGGGTTTGGAGGAGGCAAAGATAATCACACAAGGTCGATCACTAATGTCTGCACAAGGTCAATCACTAATAACTGTGGAGTGCTGGAGCAATTGGGTGAGAGGGAGGTGCAAATCAGTGTCTTAATTCGGCTGGATCTGTAGTATCTCTGTGCAGCCTGCTGGGGTGTTTGGTTAAGTGATGCTCTCACTATAGTAATAAATCCTAGAAATGCAGTGAAACTCATGTTTACACATATTGTGATAGAAGGGGTATTTACACCATCCTTTCCAACACAGAGAATCCTCTCTGATAATATAACTGCTGTTGCATCCAAAAGAAACACCAGAGAGAGCAACTTGCATAGCATAGGAATGAATGATAGTACAAGGGGGAAGGTTTGATCCTTGTTCTGTGGGAATGTTTTCCAGGCAGCAGTGACCTGAGTGAGGGCTGGACTGCAAATGCCCTCCTTCCCAAGAAAGCGCATTATGTTTCTCAGCTCCCAAGTCCTTCCCCCTTTCACCATGATGAATTTCTCATGCAAGGTCGAAAAGTGGGGTGGATGGAGCCAGATCCCTTCCAGAAGTCTGTACGGCATGGTAACTGGATAAGGTGAGACATGTAGGTTTAAACCCCCATAAAGATTTGAACCTGATTTGCTACATCACTTCTCAGTGCCCTAACTGCTGAGGGAAGGGAGCTATAATGCCTCCCTTCCTCCAACCGTGTTCTCTGAGAGCACTTTTATTGCCTTAAACTCTTGCACACCCAATAGACCAATTCTGTGAACACAGGGGCATGAGCCAAGTAACTGGGTGGTCTCAGGCCTGGAGAGGTATAGATTGCCAAAGGATTTCATGACTGCTGGTGTGCCTTAAATGCCATGCCTAGAAAAAAATGAGTAGAAATCCTAAATCATGTAGGTATTTCTAATATGTTACCTCTTACTTTCCTGCTTTGTTGTTTCTTCTACTCTATATTGGGAGGAGTGTACCTCACAGGGGACCAGAGAGGTAGCACTAGCTTGTCGAATGAGGGTGTGGATTTCTAATCCGTGTCTTCGAAGAACCTTTCTGGATGTTGGAGATTCCTCTTTGAAGTTCCTCAAGTACAGATTAATGTGGTCAATGAAATGTAAAGGCAATCTCCTCCCCATCCTATAGAAAAGCGATGCAGGACTGCAGTCCCGCCAGTGTGGAAAAGCAGGGAGGAAATGTGCAAAGTATGCTGCCAAAGAGCTGGTTTGGGCTATTCTGGGCTGCCTGGGTACATCAATACTGAATATGTGGGCTGGTGGGGTCACCTTGCTGGGAAACCACTCTGTTTCACATGTGAGGAGCTCTGGGTGTTGCCCTGTAGGAAGCGAGACATGGCATGAGGAGCAAAGCAGTTTTGCTAAGAGATCACAAAGACAAAATACTCTTTGCAAGCTTTCCCCAGGGTCTGCCTCAACCTGGGAGAGCGACGTTGGTCAGGCTAATTGGGGGCATGGAAAATTTAGGATGAGTTTCCTCACGCTGAGGGTGTGGGAACTCTGTTTTGTGCATCTACACTGGTGTAAACCTTGAGTCAGCAGAGTCACTCCTGATTTGTATGTGCTGAAATGTTAGCAAGATCTTATCCAGTGTCCTCAGCACCCTGCGCTTGCACAGCCTTTTCCTCATTACGCAGGAGGTTGCTCTGAGACGTGTTCTGGGTCATTGTGATCTCTCATTTAAATTGTAATTGAGCACACATTTTTCCCAGTGCAGGATTTTGCCTTTGCTATGTTCGACAACCTTGGACTGATCTGAGGCCTCACTCCAGGTAGCTTTGCAGTCTACAGACCAAAAACTGAGCAGCTTCATCAAGTGGTGCCCCTCTGTGTGCATGTGTATGTGTTTATACACACATGCGTTGTCTTTCTTTCCAGCTCCTTCTCTCCCTCCTCTTTTTCCATTTGGTTCTGCTTTGTGTTTTATTTGCAATGTGTTGTCCTGTTGTGAGTATTGCTCATGCATGTTGAGTTAAGGTTCCCTGAGGAGTCTGTCTGGCATTGAAAAATTAAAATTAACTTTTTTGTTTTTCACACTCTCAGAGCCCTTTATTATAAGCTAGGGCTTTTGCTCCAGGGTAGTAGGATGTTGGGAAGAGCAGAAATATGGCACTGCTGAGAATCAATTAGTATAAAAACTATGCTAGCACCCGACTGCTTGCTGATTATCCCACCCTCAAAGGCAAATGTGTTTGCAGTTTAGGTCACAAGTGAAATAAGCATGTTGAACCTCATTCTAACATGTCACTCTTACAGACTTCCTTTTCCACCTCAGTGCCTCCCTCTAGATGGGTCCTGTTGAGAGCTGGCCAAAATACGTCTGGAAACAGCAGCTTCCTCCCTTCCTCTCCCCCAGAAAATAAGGGAATTGTCTTGCAAATACCAAACATTTATTTTGAAGTGTTTCAATTTGGTGGATGGCAACAAGGGGACTTTGGTGCTACTCAGAGTGAGAAAGGTTGCATCTCATCTTAAATCTACAAATAGGACTTGGTGTACATGAGGGATCTGAGTTTGTCCTCTCTGCTTGCTGCAGAGATCTGAGAGATGTCTTACACATCCCAGGCATGTGACTTCTTTTCCTCTAAGAGTCCCTACAACACTGGCTTTCCTTCCACACTTAAATGATTCACCCACTAAATTGAAGAATCAACTCTGATTCTGGTTATGAAGTGATCTTAATTAGTTAAGCAAAATAGCAGCCTCTCTGCTGTTGAATTCCTTTGCATGTCCCAAGGATATGGTAATGGCTAAATATCCTGCCAGTCTGGAGGTGAACAGCTTTTGGGGTTTGCTGGATCAAGAAAGGAATGAAGTGAGGAAGTCTCGTCAGGTGAGGACCCTGCTCTATGTAACAAAGGGCTTTGTCTTTTGTGCCCTCCAATCCTCTCCTACTGTTCACAAAACTCACTTTCTGTCCTTGGTTATCGTTACGCTTTGGTCAGGAGAAGAGAGATCTCGTTTTCACTGCAGAGCACCCAGCTCTGTGTCACCTAGGCCTTAATGGCAGGCAAGGGATGAAACCAATGGGAGGTACTGCCTTCCCTTCCCCTGTGTCCAGTTCTGTCTACCCAAAACTGTGTCCGAATTCTGGCTGATGGCTTGGTATGGTCACTCACCCTTTCCTACACAGGACACATTATACACCCTTGTAAAACCTCTTCATAGCTTTGTGGTACAAAAATGTATATAAATCCAAAGGGCCTTCTTTAATGTAAGACTACAAAACGTAATTAGGGCCCATCCCATTTTGGCTCTTACTATTTTTCCTATTTCTCTTGAGGGCACCTGCACAGCATCAAGGACAATTGGATGCATGTTCCTTCTGAGGGAGTCCTATTCCAGATATTTAGTGTTGGGGAAGATGAAGCTCTGCCTCCCCATGGAGAAACAAATTCAGCTAACCATGTAGTACAGGGTGGGGGGTAATGTCAGCATGTTGTATGACAGCGCTGCCTTGTTGCTTCACCTATCAAATGTGAGCATGCACATGCCCAAGGAAGGGCCCAGCTGCTGCAGCTCCAAAGCCTTGTGCAACAACAGGGAATGCCTCTTCCTTCGACAGCCAGGTAACCCCGTGCTCTAACGTATAGCAGCTTTGCTGCTGTGGATGTAAGCGTATCATCTGGTTTTCTGCTGGCCAGACCAGAGCAGCTCTTGGGCTGCAAAAAGAATCTAAAATGCCTCATCACTTGTTCTTCTTTTTGCCATAAAGTCATCTGTGCACAGTTGAAGCCAACTTCTTTGGACTGGATTTCATTCCACTTTGCAGCTACAAGAAGAGTCACAAACTACTCGGTTTACTTACGGTAGAAGTGAGTAAATTTTCCTGGTCCAACTTTAGGTCTATTCTTGTCACGTTCGATTGCTATCAGAGCAGGAGGTGCTGGAGCCCCCTCTGTCTGCGCCTGGCCCTTCCAGCTGGAGCAGGGCTGTATGCGGTGCTTGCAAGCAACGTGTTTCACACCAGGCAGTGAGTTCAATAAGCCTCTGAAATTTGCTAGATGCGAGTAGATTGTACGTGGGGCCGGGGTTTGGGAGTTTTTTCTGTCTCTTTGTGCAGTTGCTGGTGGAATGCGTTTCCCAAGCCCCCATCTGCAGCCCTGTTTATTTTCCCTCCTCTAAACCTTTTCTTTGTAGGGCAAGATGGAGAACAATGGGGAGCAATGGTCTGAAACTGAGCAAAGAGGGGGAAAAACTAGGCTAGACGTCAGTAGCAGTTTCATAACTGATGGAAATGAGTATGGGAGCATTTGCCCCTGGAAAGAAGCTAAATCTTCTTTTCATCAGATTCAAAAGAGGTAATGCAAAGGAGGAGGAGGAAGATTCCATTAAAATTGGGGGGGGTGGGACGGGGAGGGGGATTTGCTGGTGTGACTTGGGCTGGAAGAACTCTCACAGTCTGTCCTGCCTGTTAAGACTGTCCAGATTGAAGCCTTGATTACAGGGTATTTCCTGTTAGAGAGGTTTCAGCATATTGTCTCCCTTAGTCGCATGTACAAGGTCACCTGATTTATTAGAACCTCAGGCGCTGACTAATTTCTGGGGGGATGTCTGGAAAGACCAGATGTCTATGAAGGGACTGGTGTGAGCATTTAAGATGAGCGTTAGTTGACATTTGCAGTGTAGGAAACAGAGCTTTGCCAAACCTGGCCTGAATGTTGGCCGTGGCCAGAGACTTGCACCTGGTCAAGTTACAGTGCAAAAACTTGTACAGTGCTACTGTTAAGCAGTTGAACCCTGATAGCATTATTTAAGGCTTGTACTTATGGAGCAACTGGAATAACATGTTGGGTATGATGGTAACTCTGCTCCTCTCTGGCACTTGAATTTAAACTTGGATTTCATTCAGGTTTTTTGGCTGGGACCTCAGCTGTTTGCAAAGGGGCAAAGCAGGGCTGTGATAGTGGTTCTGACCACCCATGGGAGCAGAGCTCCACCTGACCTTGGGATTGACACATTAGTAGCCTGCTGGTGTAGACCTAAGGACGTCTTCTCCCTTGGCTATATCTCCCCCACCTTTTATTTCCCTCTCTGGTCTAAGTAGGTAATAGAATAAAGTAGGAATTGCCCTTGGGTAACCTCCAGCAAGCAGAATGCTCCTCTGTTGACACAGCATTTATAAATCCATTTATAAAGCTGTATGAAGGCCACCTCTGGTGATGGGGTCTGACTTGTCTAGTGGTGCCCACTGAGCTCATCCAAGGATGTGTTGGCATTAGACCCATTCAGGAGCCTTGCCTGCTACTCCTGTGAAATGGTCACTCCTGTACCTTTTGCCTCAGCTCTGAGGAGCACACCCTGGCCCAACAGAAGTGTGTCCCTGAACCGTATACTCTGGTGTTTTCCTGTTCCAGTCACTCCAGGGATAATAAATAGCAATGGTAATAAATAAAAGCAGATGTTATAGACTGAAGATTATCTATAAGCTATTTTCCAATGGCAGTACCACGTTTTTGTACATGAAATACTCTGTGTATTGTTTAGTTTCTTCTCCAATACCTCCCTAGTGTACCCCCCCTGTGGAAACTGGAGTGCTTGGGCACAGGAGGGGGAAGGAAAGCAGCCTTCTGCAGATGTAGGTATAGGCTGATGCACCTATAGGCTGCAAAAATTCTTGAGCAAACAAGTGGTCTGAAAAAGAAATTCATGCTGAAGAAGTTAGTCTTCCTTACTCTGGTGTGCATGCTTCTGCCCCCATGTTTCAGAGAGCTGAGGACAGATTGAATGAAATGGCCAGGTTCTGCCTGATTCAAACCCTTTCTTGGACCTGCCGGTGTTCTGCAGTCTCAAAACATGGTAGAAAGTGGCATTTAAAAAAATTCCAACTTTCTTCTCCTTTAAAATTTAGATTCCTAATTCAGTATTGTCTTGGTCAGGAGTTTATACAAAAGACTGAGAATTTTGAAGTGAACAGAAATTTTCTTGGGTGAGTATTAGTTTGTGGAGCAGGAAAGAAGATAAGGGATTTTTAGTCTCATGAGATGAGGTTCATGTAGTGCTAGCTCCAGGTTGCATATGCAATGCTATGCAATACCATCCTCATATAGCTGCTCAAATATAGATGCAACACAGTCATCCACTCTCCTGTGTTTCACTGAGGTCCTCAGCTGAGGTTGGGGGGGCTGGGGGGGGGGGATGTGAACATGCTTTAGGGCTTGACCTTGTTGCCTGTGGAGCCAGCTGGGGCGTACCTATGGAACGTGGCTCTTGTATGCAGCTGAAGAATACTCTGGTCAGAGTGAAACGGGCTTCAATGTATAAAGCAGTCGATCTCTATATCTATCTATATCAATATACATATGCACATATATAATCTCAAATCCAATTAGTTCCCCACTCCTAACTTTCTCTCACTTGAGCTGTGAAACAAAATGATACTGCTTCACATATACTGAAGCAGAACTTGTTTCAAATTCAGTGAAGAATGTGAGTGAAAATGGTTTGGCTTGAATTAGTAAGCCTGTTTTCAAGAGGAATCTTCAGTTTTATCAGCTGTCAATTTTGAAGCTTCAGTGCTCAGGGTTAAAGCCTCCGAAGCCAAAACCAGAGATTTAATCAGTTAAATAGATTTGCTCTTCAGTAGCAATAAGAGACTGGCAAGACAAGAGGAAGTAAATGTCATGTTTTTAATGCTGGTTTGAACAGTCTCCCGTGAAGTCAAAGCACCAAACGCTGGGTCTCTTTCAGCGAAGCCTAATGGCACCAAGTTAGGAACCTGCCCGGACACACCTTGTCTTCAGTATTCATCGCTGAAGGGATACTCTGGATGGTCACGCCACCTGTGGGTAGGTCAGATTGAACAAGTGAGCTTCTCAGGAGAAGCAGGGTATCACATCACTGATGCAGTTGTCCTGTGCCTAGCAAACCTCTTCCTTGCAATATATACATGGCTTTCATGGAAGGCTCTTCTGCTTATTCAGAAACTGTCTGTCCCGAATAATCTTCCCTGCAGATTTGGAAGCAAACCCGTGCATTTAAGAAGAGGACAGTGAAGGACCATTTTTCAGGCCTACAGACTGCATACCTTAAGGACGGATGGGAAAAACCAACAAGAGTTTGGATGGCAGCTATTCTTGATATTTAACTAGGATTAGTAGAAGTGTTGTAGGGAAGGGGGATGGCTTTACTATGTGTGCATTGTGGAAGGGGAAGACTTCTTTGTGCAGATGTTTAGAAAGACCCTCAGAAATAAGGGCTATATTTGAAGGAGAGGTGGAGACACCAGACTGTACTACTTTGCCGTAAGCACTTAGAGCTGGCATGAACAGGTCTGGGTCTCGTATGGTGCTTTCTCCAAGTGGCTGCCATGTCTAGACTAGGTCTGGTTGTTCTCTAGCTCAGCCTAGATGTAGATGCTCTGCCAGGTTAATAGCACCAGTGGCAGAGAATTTACAAAGAAGCTTTGGGGTGACCCAGTTCAGGGGAGAAAGGGATGTTCATGGCTGCATACTATCACAGGTAGAGACACTTCAGGCTTTATTTTAAAAACTGCATGCTCAGGGAACATGCACAATCCAGGATTATTAAAAAAGGCAAGAAGAAAATTTGCAGGGTCAACTGCAGGCGGAAAAAATAACATTGTGTTTGCCCATTACTGGCAGACTTGAGAGAGGTAGTTGGTTTTTTGTTGTGGCTTTTCTTGTTTGTTTGAGATGATGCTAAACCACAAGCCCTAGCTTGACAAAGGCTTTCCACTAGCAAAATAAAAACTTTCTGAAGAGCATTCTCAGGTGCACCATGGCAGCTGGCTGCCTTGCCTTACAGCAGAGCACAACAAATACTGGCATTTATCCCAGCTGTGAATCGTTCCAGTTTGGGAAGGATACATTTCACAATATTGAAGTTAACTAACTGGAAGGCATCAAACATTTTGAATTGGTTGTGTCAAAACACTTCATTCCAATATTCAGCCAAGCTGAAGTGTTTGTGCATTAACAGATTGAGTTGGTTCAAAAAAAAAAACCCAAGCCACAACATTTTGGCTTGTTTGGTTTCAGTATAATTTGGCAGTGCCTGAGTTGCCAGTGTCATAATCTTTACTTTCCATCTATGGAGTATGCTTGCTAATCAGATCTCACATGTTCAAAGTTCTGAGTCCTTTGAGTGAAAATGTTTCAGTCGGAGGAGTCAATGCAGCTTGGAATAACTGGTAAGGAAGAATATCCATAGCAGAGACTGGGAGCACAAGATAAATCAAGCAGACAGAGTAACGTAAAACTTGCCCAGCACAATACTTCTAGATTTCTCCAAAGGGTGAAGAAACCCTTTCAGACTGAGATTTCCTGAAGTACTTGTATTCTTACAAAATTTCCATTTTCTGCTCAGATGCTTAACTTGCTAACTCACTCCACCGATTGCAGCATCCTGTTTGTATGGGCTTACTCACACCATCAGAACAACAGATTTGCACGGTACCCATAGTAGCTGATAACTGGAAGAGCCAGAGGAAAGCTGGATTTTTCCATTCCTGCTGGCATTTTCATCACAGCAGTCAAAGGTTTTGCATGAAATTGACTAACCAGAAGTCTTTCTGTATGATGGTTTGACTTTTTCAGATACATATTGCTGGATGAAATAAGAAATCTCTTTAGGCTGGTAACTCATCTGTTGCAGTGACAATTCCAGACACTGCCTACTATGTGTTCTCACACTGAAGATATATGTTTAGCTGCTCCTTACATGGCAACATCGCTTTTCTGAGAAGGTGTTTTTCACAGTTGCGGTCAGACTGTATTTAAGCATTTTCCCCAAACATGGCACTCCTGTGAAAAATAGAGCTGGCAATGTCCATCCTATGCATCCTCTTTTCCTTGTCCTCGGTGGCCTCCTGTGACCAAATTTAGTCTAATAAAGCAAAGCATTTAGTTTATTAGTTTTTTGGATTAGTGGCTTAGAAAGTTCTTTTCCTGTGGGCATTTGCGTTCTTTAACTTTGCTTCTGGAAAAGGCTCTTGCATTTGCACCAAGGTTACGTTTCATGTATATACTCACTAAAAATTTAAATGGTGTTATAGCTCAACATAGCTATGAAAAAACCAAACAATTTCAAATACCAAAACCCACAAGAATCTGCTAGGCCATTTGTGAGACGCTTTCTGCAACTGAGTGCTGCTAATTGATGGAAGGCTATTTTAAGTTTTCAGAAACTAAAGCTTCAAAGTACCTGGCTGAGCTTAAATATGAAAGATGAACTCCATTATGATGCTTTTAACTTAGTTCATATTTCCTATCATATTTATGCAGCACAGTAAGTGCTTTATTTGTTCCTTTGAAATGTTTCCCCCATCTTTTGAGCAACAGTCAACACTTTAGAGTGCTATTGATGCTGCTATCCTGCTTTTCATTATTTTTAATGCTTGCGCACACTACAGTTTGGCAAGATACAGATAATCCAAGGTAACAAGAGAAATACATGGGAGTAAATCTAGTGTTTGGCTACACATTGAGTGCCCTGAAAAGGGGAAAGCATAAAGTTTGGCCATAAACTGTAGGTGCTCTTGAGCTGAAGGAAAAAAAAACGGCCTCATTATCTGGAAGAGATGTTGCATCAGTCTGAGCTCTCTGGGGTAGTGCAGCCTTCAGGTGAAGCAAAACTACATTGGGTGATAAGCTTTACATCACAAGCAGCAGGAGATCAAGCCTTGTTAGTTCTCAGAAGAGATAATTAGGAAGTGGTCTAGCAGTCAAACCAGCTGCATGGTTTTCTGCTCTCCATATAAGAAGGTACAACTCGACATGACAGCAGGAGAGGAAGACTGCTGAAGAAGACCATGTCAGAGGAAAGGCCAAAATAAAGTTTCTGACCGTTTGTGGTCACCAAGATGCAACATCCTTTATGAGGAAGCTGGGTAGGTAAATTTTGATGTTCTGACCAAAGTATTAAGCAAGAAGGAGCAGAGCTCTCCCTAAATTAGCCCTGTAGTTTCATGCAGCAGTGTTCTTAATTCTTAGCCTTCCACATGGCAATTTAGGACAAGTTGCCTCTGGAAACACTAGGTTTACAATCCATAAGCCGTTGTACTCGAGCAGCAACGTGGCTTGCTGAGCACTGGAAATGAAGGTGAGAAGGAGGGGAAAGACAAAGGAGTGCTCCTATTTGAATTTCAGCTCTGATATCCACACTGCTAGACAGGGGCAATGCTATACCTTGTCAGTGGCTCAGACTGTCATTACAACATATAGCAGAAAGTGTTTAAGGAGATGGAGCAGACATGGAATAGTTTGATACAGTCACTTTCTACTAGGTGGGCTTTTGACATTTGAGCTGTAAGCAAGTATTGCACACTTAGTTTTTTTGCAATGGGTTCAGGAGCATATTCAGGTTGCATTAAAGACCTCCCATATATAAGCCTTACCTTAAAATAAGGTT
The DNA here is from genome assembly GCA_027564655.1 of Leptodon cayanensis. Classification (NCBI taxonomy): domain Eukaryota; kingdom Metazoa; phylum Chordata; class Aves; order Accipitriformes; family Accipitridae; genus Leptodon; species Leptodon cayanensis. Next base: position 21,114,893 of record JANXJC010000023.1, read on the forward strand.
GTTTATACCAAAATTAATATTAAAAGGAAGTGATTTTTTTTTTCTTTAAATATTCTGAAAAGACAGGAATGTTCTGTGAGGGTCTAGGATTCCTTCTGAACTTACATTAACAGTTCCACATAACGAACATTTTTGTTCAGGGCTTCAATTTCTTTCATCTCTTTCTCAGTGAGGGAGAAGTCAAAGATCTAATGGAAGGAGATGTCAGGAATAAGTTAGCATTTCTTGTCATAATCAACATTCATATATTCCAGATTTCAGAAGCACAATCTCCCTTCCTCCCCTGTCTCCCCCACAAATCGGTACTTGCTTGCATTTATAGGAAAGTCTCGAGGACATGAATAAGTGCAGTCACATTTGCTTATACTCTTTTGCAAGGGAAAGGTAGTCTGGCAAGTACTGGGTGACCAGCTTTGAAAGCAATACATTGGCAGGGAAAGTGGGGAGCAGTGTGGGTACTGGGCGCTGCAAAGGACATGGGAACAATTTTTTTCATCTTATCTGGGTGTGGTGGTCAAGCCAGATGCTTTCTGGTGGTGTGGTTATGAGCCTTTCTGGCACACCTGTATGCATCAACCCTTCCCTAACAAAGCTGCCCCATACCTGAAGACTGGGCTGAACAAGTCAGTCATTCCTGAACACCTACGGCCAGCAACCTTGGGCTGCTGACCTACTGAATCACTTCATCTTGCTTGTGCTGCTCACTGCAGCAACTGGTGCTCTGGGATGCACCACCAACTGGAACTTTAGTTACTCCAGAGGGTTAAAACCCACCAAAATTTCCTCTCTACTTTGCTCTATTATTGTCATATCATGGTACTGTTCAGTAATGGGTACAAAAAGCATCAAATGTGGCAAAGCTTGACTTTGGTCAAGTCTTATGTCTGCAGAAAGAAATGGGAAAATCACCTTCTATAGGGGCTAAGCCAATGTAAGTGGATTCATCCATGCACTACTGGAGTAGAAGTTTACCTGGAAATTCTCTCTGATGCGTTGTGGATTGAAGCTTTTTGGGATGACCACCACCCCTCTCTGGATGCTGAAACGCAAAGCAACCTGTGCAGCTGTCTTGTTGTACTTTTTGCCAATGGCATTCAGCACAGGATCCTTCAGTAAAGGAGGGGAGGAAACATTTACCCTGGAATAAAATTGGAAAAAAAGAAAACAAAAAAAACCTCCTTATCTTTAATGTCAAAACAGAGAGGCATCTACTTGTTTGTGGACAGAATACTGCACCTTTTGACAAGTAGTGCAAAAGATGGGAGAAAAGCTTTGGCATTTAGGTTGATGGGCTGTCAAAGGCAACTTCCTATGTGATGTCCTAACATTGACTTAGTTTCTACTTCCTCACCTAAGCGTCAACATACCCAGTTACAGCCACTTGCGTTCTGTTAGAGGAGACCTAAGGTGATCTCCTATACGGACACCTGGCATTTTTTGATGACAGCACTTAGCATGAGTGTTGCGAGTTTACATTCACAACAGTAACACTTAGACACTGAAGTTCAAAACTACTGTGAAAAATGGGGACAAAGTTATTTTGCACAGAGACCCAGCAGTGAAGTATTATTCTTTTCCTGGATATTGTCCTTCTTTTAGAAAGTAACACGGGGACTTACCATGTTTCATCCCTTGAGGTTCCCAATGGGCTGTACCCAACAATAACAATGTCATGTTGTCTGCAAAATTCTAGGAGTTTGGGTTGGGTGAAATAGGGGTGGCATTCGACCTACAATAGTAACGTAGAAAGAATGATTAATCAACAGGACTAGATACAGAAGCAGATGGTGTCCCAATATTTGTGGAGCTACAGACAAGGTAATGCTTTCAGGAATGGATACATGTAATTTAAGTAATAGGGAAACTCAATCTGTGGTTACTGTTCTAATTGTACATTGCTGGGTGATGGATTTGTTGTTTTGGGGTTTTTTTTGGCGGACAGCAGATCAACATCTGTGATTATAATTTGGCCGCAGGGAATTTTTGTTGGACCCCAGTGGAAAGGTGGCAATAAGCTGGGGGGATGGAGGTGAGGGAAGCTCACTAGAGAAGTAGGCTGAGAAGGCAAAGCATCTCATGTGGGTCAGATCTTTGTTTCTCTGCCCTTTGCATTCGGATGACTAATCTGATGTTGGTTTTAGGGGAAGTGTTGGCATAAGCTGTCCCAGATAGAAAAGTGAGGGGGGGATGTGTAAAAGGTGAGACATCTTTATAATGGTTATGACCTTGTTAGAAGCTCTGCCCTCCCACATTGCAAACACTGTTCCCTTACAGACAGGGATTTTCTGGCTGTGTTCTGTCTCTGGGAAAGGGACGTCTACAAGGTGACAGAGCAACCACTGTTCGCAGGCAGTCTGAAGCTAGCTGGCACATCTGTGCTTGCTGGCTAGCTGCCCTAAGCTGGGCTTAATCTTTTGCCTGGTTTTCCTCAACCCCAGGAAGCAGCAGCAGCAATGCTCAGTGCAGTCTTAGGGGCGCGCCAGAAACAGCAATTGCATTTTGCACCCGCTGAGCATGTTAATACCAGCAAAGCATGCTGGAATTTCTTCCTCTCGCAGGCTGCCTTTCCCTGCAGGCCAAAGACAGAAATGAAAGCTATGGCCAGCCACCCTGCCCTGCCCCGTGTCAATCCCAGCCCTGCGGGCCATGCACCGAGAGTGGGAAGCTGCTCCCAGCTGGTCTCTGGCCTCTTCTCTGATACTGCTAATGTGGATATTCGTTTGTGCCAGATGAGTCAGAAGATTTCTAGGAAATGCAGTGACCTGCCAAATTCCAGCGCCAAAGGTATTGGGCATTCGGGTGGGTCGCTGCCACTTACCCCTTTCTCTGAGCCCCGCTACTTTAATTCAAGTCAGACATGCCTATCATCTTCATGGGTTTGTTCAGCTTAAGTCTGTTGCTTAATGAGGTCTCCTCTTTAATTTAGGTTTTTCTCTAACTCTTACTGATGTCTTAAAGGAAAAGCACAAGGGAGCAAGTACAGGAAATTTAGGAGTTACTTCTAATGTCTTTTAAACTTGGGAAGCTTAGAGTGCCTCAGGATTCCTGATACTTAGGGTTGTTTTGGTTCAGTGTTAGCTGAGGTAGACATGGCTTCATTGAGGACTAGTTAGCTCTGAATGGTTTATCTTGGGAATTTTTTGAATGTGAAGTAAGGTCCACGGCAGAGATTTAAGATCTGCATTGACTCAGCATTCGACTCTGTTACGGAGCTTTGGCACAGAGACACTAGTTTTATAGTCCTGGAGCAGGAACTGAGGAGAGCGATCGTTCCAGCACCTTCAAATATTTATCTTTAGCCTAGATAGGATGAATAATATTTTCAAGGTAGAAATGGAAGTGTGGCAGTATGGAGGGCAGCATCTGTGGCAAAGCATACGTCACCTTTCTGCACATGGTGGCTTAGGCTACGTGTTGCCTCTGCGTTCCCTACAGGGCAGTGGCACCGTGGGAGGCACTGCTCTCGCCTTGCAGTCGTACCTGGTTGCTGACAGGTTTGTACTTAAGCCCTGGCTTGTTCAGGATCATCTCCAGCTGCCTGCGGTTGAAATTGGATACTCCAATAGACTTTGCCAAGCCTGCATCTTTACATGCTTCCATAGCCTGCAAAGAAAGCAAAGACCAGTGGAGTCCCACATGTTGAGTTGATTCCTTGGACCGTGTGTTTAGAGATAGGTGGAAGATAGACCATTCCTGAGACTGCAGAAAAATCTTTGCTGCAGCAGAACTATTAGCTCTATTAGCATGAGGGCTGGTGCCGTCCCGCTATTCTAAACTCTCTTCCCATGTAGACTCACTTTCCAGACCAAACCCTAGTGTTTTATATCTCCTGTGAAAGTAGAATTTGTCTGGAGAGCAGAAAGATTAATCTGAGATATAGATAACTAAGTGCCAGACATCTGCTTTCAAAGAGTTTTGCTTACTTTATGCTGCTTCAGCACTGCCTCAAAGCTGGAGAAGGGAGGGTGAACAAAACAGATTGCTTTCCTGATAAGTCAATTTATTCCTTTTGATTGTATGACAGTTTTTCGTATGAAGTCTTTATCCAGTGATATCCCCTAAATATCTGGCAAGGCACATCACAAAAACAGCACAGAAAACTTCCAATACAGTATGAAGTAAAAAAAAAAGAAAGGGGGGGAGAGAGGAATTCTACATATTCTGCACTTCAGACAAATCCTAATAGCTGAGAAAAGCCTTATGAATACTGGATATGAATACATCCCCTGGTCTTCATTAGCTTCATCTGCTGGGTTGTTAAGGAGAAAGAGGGTCCTTTCCTATGGTCTTCCCCTTTGCTCCCAGAAACTCTGCACACAAATGATTCAGTGCCTGTTTGAGGCAGAGCAGAACCCACCGTGGAGCTGGATGTCTCTCCTGCTGGTTTCGTTATTCGTTTGTGCCTCACAGGAGCTGAAAGCAGGGAGGTAAGAGGCACCGTGTATTTGATGACCTCTAGTTGGCCTCATATGCTTTGTATCACTCAGTGACAAGTCAGCAAATACAGTCATCTGGAGCTATTTTTGCCTGCTAGCACCATGCGGAGAGAGTGAAATTATCTGGATTGAGTTTAGCCAGTTTTATTTAGATTGATGCTATTATTTGCAGGCACTCACCACCACCTATTTTTCTTTTGGCTTATTAGCTGAAGAGAGCGACCTGCTGCAATATATCCTTTACAATAAGCACCAGCTTGAAGGTAAAAACGTAACAGTGTTCAGACTGCTGTTGCTTTCAACGTTTGAGCAACCAGACTGTAAAATAGAGGACTGAACTGCATCACCCGAAGACAAGGGTAACATAAACAGCTAACGTGGAAGTGCCCGTTCCCCCCGACACCCAGCCTGGTGGCTCAGCTGCCAGGGGAAAGCCTAAGCCATCTCCGGGCTCTTTCCCACTCCGAACTTTCACTCAGAACTTCACTCATTCTCCATCTTTATCTGCTGCACCCTGAGTGGAGCTAAACTGAGACAGGACTATCTGGCTCTGGATGGCGCAAGCTGAAGCGAAGCCTGTAGTAGCCCATGTTATCGCTCCTGGGGTGAACCGGGCTGAATTAGTGATGCTTTTGCAGCAGACCTGGTGGAGCTGACCAGCTTTGGCCATGAATTAGAGTGTCCAAGGCTTCAAAAGGTAGGAACGTGAGGAGATTGCTAATCTCACTTTCTGCCTCACCTGAGATCCTGAAGCCAAGTGGCAGCAGGCTTAAGGAGACATCTGGCTATAGGACTAGAGCGCATCACAAATTTAGGATGCAAACTTTCAGGCAAATGCTACTTCCCTCCAGGCTTTCTTAGAAGAAAAGCCTTGTGTTCTCATCTGATAATTAAATTTAGAAGTGAGTGAACCTGTTCTGATGGCAAGGGTTTTGGTTTGTTTGGTTTTTTTTTTTTTTCTTGTTGTTTTTTTTTGTGTGTGTTTGGGTGTTTTTTTGTTTTGTTTTGTTTTTTATGGTGATCTGTAGGAAAAATTCTGGGTCTTTTTTTCTTGAAGGTGAAAAGTTTTCTTTTTTTTGAGGAGGATCCAGTCAATTCTTAGGGTTCCAACTTTCTTCTGCTGTAAAGATCTGATAAAGTGGAGAGATTGGTAAAAACCTACAGATACCTCAACTAGCAAATGTAGAGTGCACCCTCTGAAAGAAGGAATGTGGATGTCAGATATTTCAACAATGTTTTATTTTGTTATAAAAATAATTAAGTGATAGCAAAAAGCAACATCCTTAGGGGTAGAAGTAAAATTTATCCATAGAGCTAGTAGTATTTGATCCATTTGCCCTGTCAGTATGCTTCAGCTCTGTTTATGAAGGCCACAAGTAAAACTGAGAATGGGGGTCTGTGTTTTTAAAGCGTATATGGATAAATGTTGTGTTTGCTTACCTCCCAAGTGGCACATAAGTCTGTTTCATGGTAGATAATTTTTCCATTTTCATCTTTTGGGTAGATTGCATCTCCAGGCTGAAAAGTAAAACCACACTTTTGTGCTTTAAAGAAAAATTTTCACTTCTTTGGGCAAAGATTTTTTCCACAGACTCTGTTTCTACTAGCAAACAAACAAACAAAAACATTCGAAAGCTTTCTGAAACACCCTAAGTTCAACAGGTCATTCATGCTGGGCTTACCACATCCTCCACTGCTAGATCATCCTTGGATACACTTCTGAACTGTCACATGAGCGCACACTCAGGACTTCCTGGATGGCCTTGTTTTTCAATAAACTTTCAACTTTTACATTATGGCATCCAAAGGACTAGTGTCCTTCCAAAGGACTGGGTTAGAATATCAACGTGTATTCTCCTCCACTTCTTCCCTCCTTTCTTCCCAGCCCTTTCCCTGATCCTGCTGGTGTTCTAGCCACCTGGGAAGAATACCAGTTCAGTCTAGCTCCCAACACTTGGAGGGACCATTTCCAAGAGCTACTCACTACTAGTAAAGGGCTATGTGTGTAGCTGTAGTACAGGCTGTGGAGCTCTTAAGTGCATTATCTGCCTTTCTGTGGGCACTAGGAACTCCTTCTTCCTATCTACCCTATAAACAAGACTTCAGAGATGAGTTACGAGCTGATCTCACGAGCACAGCTTTCTCTTATTTGCTGGTCATTGCACTGCTGTTGCAGGCAATGCATTAACACCTCCCTCCCTTTTGTCTGATCACAATTTCACTTTTTATAAAAAAACCCTTCAGTCTTGTTTGACATTTGATCTGACTGCAAACTGCTACATTTCAAAGGCCTGGGTACAAGATGTTGACATGGTAACTCCTTGGGAACACGCAGCTGTGACTAATATGATCAGTAACTGGCACCTCCCAATTCAGTCAAGAAGTTCAAATTCAAGTCATTTCATGGGAAAAGTGAGACTAAGGAAAACACAAGCTCAGATTTCAGAGGCCAAAGTCTAAGTTACAGACATAAGCCTGTCTCCTTCAAATGTGCTGGTTTTCCTCAATGAATTCCACTAAGATGACTTGTTGCCTTTGTTGCTGTGACTTGCTGAAAAAAAAACCCCAAACCCAGCCTTGACTAGAAGGGGGTAGGTGGCTGTTGCGTATAGTTCTCTATTAGAAGGCAAACTGTTTGCCATCATAATTTGAGGTGGAGAAGCCCTATTTACAAAACCACCCCACAGTATTTTGGAACAAACCATTCATCCCCATGATATCCCAGCAGACTCTCCAAGGACTGCAAGATCAATGCATAGCAGCTGGAATTTGAGTTCAGGGGATGAGTCTGAATTCAAGACCTTTTTACTCTGTTCCACTTCTAATTCATTAACTTCTGTTCAATGTTACTTTTTTTATAGTAGTCAATAGACAGCAATTACATTAGCTAATTTATCATCCCCCCATTTTCCTCTATTTCTATCACTTGTGTCCTAAAAAGCGAACAAAATTGGGATGAGTGGCGCTTGAAGATGAACTTATCTTGACTGAGATAAGTGGTGCCAGCTATTGTGGATTTTATCCTCCTGCCTCCAGGTAACTGCACAAGGTGTTGAAGTACAGTTGTCTCTGCTCAATAGTCTCCAGCCAATACTTTCTCTGCCAAGCTACCTTCTTTTTATGCCAGGGAGATCCTGAACAGAAGAACTGTCTGCAGTTGGATAAAGAGGGATAAAGTGCTGAGAGAAAGGCAGTGTTTTGATGGTGACAGGATGGTGGTTACTAGGTCTTCGAAAAGGTCTGAAAGAAGTTGGTCACGTTTCTCAGCTTTGAGTTCTCATGGAGTACACCTCACCAGTCATTCCTACAAATGCTGTTCTCTTCTCTTGCAGTTCTCTTGGAGATAGCCATGCACCTTAGACTGAACGTAGGGTGGCTTCCTACCATGCTGCCATATAAGCACTGAAGTAAGTGGGACAACACTGTGCAGTCACTGCCACTATACAGGGATCACATCATATCATATCATGTTCAAAGTCTGGAGGCACTCCAAAAGCTACCAGATGACTCACTTGCATATTTAAAGCACAGTAGTTGGCAACCACTGAGAGGAAAAGCCCTGCTCCCATTTTAATAATTTCCTCACCAACACAGATGCAGAAAGACAGGTCTGCACATCCCATCGCTTTCCCCAAATGGTCTTTGACAAGCGGGCTTTCTCAAGAGAGCAATTTTAACAACTTGTGAATGCCTATTTTATGAACAGAAGGCAACAGGAAATCAAAAAGTGAGGCCATTGCTCTGTTTTGATTTGTTCTCTTAAAATGACAAGATGATACTTGGCTGAGACTTGTTCAATGTAAGGCTTTCCTGCTAGATCACAGAATAATTTAGTTGGGAGGGATTTGGAGATCATTTAGTGCAGACACCTGCTTACTGGTGGATGAGTGATCTGAGCAATGCCCCCCAGAAAACCTGCCAGGGGGTATGAGCTTTCCAGGCAGAGGGCACTGGTGGCATGGAGGAGACCTCTTCCTGCTGGTCATCTGCCTCGTTAGGGTAGAGGGGCTGAGCACCACCGCTGGGCTAAGGGGAGGAAGGACAAAAGTCCTGAATGGGGAATCTGCGTGAGGGAAAAATAGAGAGGTGCGGGCTAATGTTGGTACGTCAGCGAATAATGTCACCCCAGATGTCAGCCATTCTTGATCCACCCAAAAGTGCTGGCACGGTGGGGCTTTCCTCCTCAACAGATTCCTTTTGCTCTGTCTAAAAGCCCCTGTAACAGCTTGCACCGCTGGGTTCTGCAGGGGCTTGTTTCAAACTGGGACTGTAAATTTTGTCTCAAGTACTTCACTGGTTTCAAGCAAAGACTGCTTTTGCTAGAAGGCTTTTTGCGAGACAGGAAAGCACCAACGTTTGCAGACGAGGACAGAGTAGGGGTTTGTTAGCCTTACACCTGCACGCTCCTCACCAAAGGCAAGCATCGCATGTGGGATGGGCGTATTTGTGAGAGAGGGAACGAAGGAAGGAAACCGGTCACGATTGCAGAAGGGTGGGGTTTTTCCTTTTTGTATTTGGCACAGAAAAATGTATATTTTTCAGGCAGAATGCGACTTCTTTTTTTCTCTCCTCTCACAGGGGACATGAATCAATCTCTAGGACTGCTACTCTTTTAACAACTCAGATTGTTGATACAGGCCTCAGGGAGTCAGATGTACATTACTTTAAAGCCAGCTGTCTATATCTTTATATTGTGAGACAATGACCTTCACTATGTGGGAGAATGAACTACTAGAGAATACAAACACAAGCAAAGGGAAACAGGAAATTGCAAGTGGTGGGAAATTTTTAAAAATGTACCCAAAAGGATTCCATACATGGGACCATATAAATAGTTTTAATATCTGAGTCCAGCTACTTCTAGGCAGGTCTTAATGGGATATGGCTTCCTTGGAGAAAAAGGAACTGAAGGTCTAAAGTGATTGCTTCATTGGTAAATTGCTTCCTATCTGATGCTTCTGGCAGTTTGGAGTCAGTAGTAGAATATAATTTTAATAATCAGAGAACTACCTTCCTTTCAAAAAGAGGCCAGTTTAGAGCTTAAACATCCCACAGAAACAATTAGCTAGCTAATTGCATAACTCTATTCTCCCTAAGAAAAAGGATTTAATTGGTTCAAAACCGCTTAAATATGTTTTGAACCTATTCTTCTAATTTCAGTATTATTTAATTTGCCTTTGTATCATGTACTTGCAGAGAAAAATTGTAGAGCAAGGTACAAATGGCTGTAAAACCAGAAAGTTTGGGGACTTCTGAGAGCTTGTTTCAAGGGAGGCATGCAACTCTGATGTGAGCTCCTTGCATTCAAAGGTTTTGGCTACAAGTTGCCCAGAGCCAGCAGTCTGAAGGAATATCAGGCTTTAACTTTTGAGAGTGAAAGATGGACAACCCATGTCTGGGACCAGCTGTGATCTACTAAAGTTGTCTGAAGGGAGCACTGGAATTAAGGAGATTATGATCATAACCACGATTTGCCCAGTGGCTTTAATACTACTGAGGCTATTTGGGTTTTGGGACAGAGTAAGGAAATCAACTTAATGCCTTTTCTGTCTTTCTCTCTCCCTTCCAAACTTTGCCCCTAGCCCTTCGCTGCTTTGTATAACCACTTTCCTCCAGTGACTCCCTTCTCATGGCTCAGAGAGGATTAAGACACATGTCCTGCTTCAGCTATAGTAATTCTTCAGCACAGGGAGTGTTCAACCCCAGTTAGGAGACCTGTCCTTCTAGTGGAGAGACCCCGTGCAACAGCTGTCAGTAACTGTTTTCACACCACCTATAAACCAAACCTCTCTTTGTGTGGGTAGTGCACAGAAATGTATGCATGCAGTGTATATCAAACATTATCTGGCCAAGGTACTATTTTCAGCATGGACTGGAAGCTGCAAGGAAGATGCTAGATAGAGACCTTGGGTCAAGTCAGTCATGCACTGTTTTCAGGCAATTTTTCTTTTTACCTTGAAAGCCATTGGCAGCTCAATAATGTAGAGGTCAACGTAGTCCAGCTGCAGGATCTTCAGGGTTTTTTCCAGCGTGGGACGCACCAGCTCTGGGGGGTGGCAGGTATTCCACAGCTGGGGAGGCAAGCACAGGCTCTTTTTTGGGTGCCAGGAGGAACAGTGAGCATCCTCCAGCTGTGACACCCCATACACACACACACACATTCTTGTCCTTCTGACAGAGCCAGTTAAGCACAGTGCAAAGACATTGTGGTCTACATCAGTGCAAGACAAAGGTGAGGGGCATTACCCTGTCATCTGCCAGGGGCAGATGTAGATGTTAAGGCAGGAATCCTTGCCCAGGACTGCCCCAGTAAAGCCATTACATATTTTTTTATTACAAGACAGGTTCTTCTGAGTCAAGTATATTGCAAACTCTTGCTCAATGAACTTAGGCAGATTCCTTTTGTTTTCTGAGCTTTCCAAGCATACGCTTTCACTGGAAAACTTTGTTCCCACAAGAAATCTGTGGTCAGTTTTATGCTTGAAGGCAGAAGCTCAGATCATGTGAGTTAGCTGTTGAACGGCCAAGCACCCAGCACAGAAAGAGAATCTTTTGGTTTTCTCCTGTGGTCATGGAACTTGAGTGACTGCCTGACCTAGGGAAGTTTTAATTTATACCCCCCCCCGGAAAGATGTATTATTGTTTAGTTACTGTAATGCAGGTGTGACTAGTTAAAGCACAGCCTTTTCAGCCTCTTTAATCACAACTGCTTCCTTGCGGGGTTATGCCCTGAGGTTGCTATGGAGTGTGCTTAGTTGATTAGCTTTCAGTACTGTCTCTAACTGAACTCTGCTGATGCAAATCTCTTGCAAGAATAAAACCATAGCATGGTAATTAGTAACCAAGAGCTCTTTGTAAACTGATGGCTGCAGTTAAAAATGACAAAAATCAGAATTAACACACAATAGAAGGTTTAAAGTGCCATTTGTTGGCACACAATAAGCTGGGCTATTTTATCTTCTTTTTTCAATGCATCAAACTGACATGTGGAATCATGTTGAGGTTTTTGGCACCTTTATTGGCTGGAAAAATCTGCTGTTTGTTGATACGGTCATTGCCTAGCCAGTTCTGCTACTAAAGCTGGCCGTCACCACATGCCAAGGTATAGAATGAAGTCATTCTTGAGACACGAAACACTTGCATTGCCATTTTCAGCTGAAGATAATGATTATAGGTGTCAAAGGACATAGCCTGGGTAAAGTATTTTAGATGTTTGGTTTTTTTAAACTAGATTATCGTTTTCCTGGGGAATAACTATCTGCTCAGTTCTGCCAGCAGAGGCAAGGACATGTCATCTTGATGTTCAGTTGTACCGAGAGCAGCATGTCTGACCCCTGCCCTAGGCTGACAAACCAAAACAGAGTTTGGCACCTGGAAATTCATACTAGGCCTTCTGCAGAGTTTTAAGCTGTTCCACTGGATTTCCTGAAACCCTTTGGCCTGGGTGGTTATTAAGCATTTTACATGTAAAATAAGTTGTTGTTTTGGACTTAAATATAGGTAAGGAAATGAGTCTGTATACCCTTCATGTTTACTTAGTTTCGTTACTGTGTTTTAGAAATTTAGTAACCTGAGGTATGTTGACAGTTTAGAAGCAGTTTTTCCGAGCGCCCTTTCTAGCCCAGTGCTGTTGAGCTCAGTACTTGCCAGTGAATATATTTCTCTTTATAAAAACTGCAGAGGTTCTAAAGAAACAGCCTTTAGAAATAGCAAACATTTGTACTATGTTAATACATAGATGCCATGGAAACTTAAGAGTTTCATAACTGTTTTCATGATTTGCACAAGTTACTGTATTATCTACCTAAGCAGGACCCATGTAGACATTTGAGCAGTCAAAGCTGCCAGCTGGCTTTGGCATTTCAGGATACCGCATTTCTTGGAAATGTTACTTCTAGTTTAATGAAAGAAATATCCTGGGATGAAAGAGGAGACTAAAAAGGTCTTGCTATATAATCCAAGTGAGATGTTGGCAGTTGATATAAAACCTCTAAAATTTCTGGATGCTGAGCTGCTCTGCCTGATCAGCCAGCCAGCAGCAAGAGCCAAGTGCAAGTGCTGAGGATTTCAACTGGCAGATGCAGCCCAATGGCACCAAGTCACTATTCCAGTAACATTGCCACTCGGCGGGGCTGCTCTTGTCAGTCCCTGCTGATGGACCAGCCTTCAGTTTGCATCGTCTTTGTTTAAGGAAAGATCTGCAGGAGGGGCTTGAGTCTGAAGGGTCTTGGGAATTTTCAGTACTTCTGATGTCAGTAAGGCTGAAAACGAAACCAACTTTTATTGTGCAGACTGCTTCCAAGAATGGTCTGCTGTATCTACCATGTTTCCCAGAAGATGCAACAGTTCACATCAGTCAGTTACCAATCAATGGCTGATGTATCTACCAGTGGCTTGATATTTGCCTGTAGTTCAGAAGATATATAAGCCTATGAGGTGCATAAAGCTAAAGATACATAAGCTCATAAGGCAAGGGACATCCAGTCCCACTCCTCATGGGAAGTTCAGAACTGCAGTGAAAATGTTCAGTGAAACATGTGAAAATTCTGGATTGTGATGGATTGAATTGGTTGCAGAATATTTTCCACTTTTGCCTTTGAACTCCATAAAGGCTACAGAGATGCTCTAATGAACTATCACCCTGAGCGCCTGAAGTTTTGTCAAGCACAAAGAAGACACAACAGAAAGATAAATCCACGTGTGTCCCATCTCACAGTCACGAAACAGGCTGGAACCACAGGCATTGACTCTCGTGGTATTGTGCGTTGCAGCCCTGTGGCTTGCAGGATCTGCGGTTTAGGGAACAACTGAATTTAACAATCAAGAAATCAAATGTAGTTTCACAGAGGGCTCAATGTTTAAGTAATGATTATCAACTAGGAAAATCATCTAGTGATTAGATCAGACAACTGAATATAGAAAGGCTTAATAAATAAAGTAAGTTTGGAAATTTTACCAAGAGAGCACTTTCACAGAACCTAAAGGGTTATATGGGAAAATAAACTACAGGGGAAGCAGTTGGGAAAGTTAAAAGACTCAAAATTGTTAGGACATCTGGTTCTAACCTTTTGGCACAACTTTGTGGGTTTGATTTGAAATATTACTGGTAATTTGCAGTAATGAAACTATAAAGCAGTTGTAACAAAATGTTTTGACCAATCCAAATCAACATAGTTGGCATATGAGAGCCTGAGAGACTACCCTGATAAAAGTGGAAAATTTGATGACGTGAAACTTTTCTCAGGATGGCAAGGTTGTTACCAGCAGAACCAAGCAGGGAACTTGGAAAAGAGTTGCATATTTTACAGATTGGAAATTGCTGTACTTGGAAATTGGTCTATAGCTGCTGAAAATCCACTTGGTCTGCAAACTACCCAATCCAAAGCTTAGTTTCCCAGATCACAGAGCTTAACTAAATTGCTCACAGTAAAATGGGCCTTTTATCCCATGGGATCTTTCACTCTAGGAACCGTGGTATTTATTTCCAAGGTTGTTGAGTAACTTTTGTGGATTATGTCTTATTCGGGAAAGGTGAAAGGGAAAATATGAAGCTGATATGTTCAAAGAAGCACTGCAGGAAGGGGAACTTGAGGCCATAAACTCCATTAGAAACTGGACAGGCACCATGAATTTTCTGGGGCCATCTGGTCTTTATTCTGCAATGTGCAATGAGCTCACTCTCTCTTATACCTGGGATATAGTCATCGTAGTTGTAACAGCTTTAGTCAGACACTTCATTGGACACAGAATTTCATTCTTCTACAAGAGAATCAACTCTTACAGCTAAGCCTTTAAAGCATTAACTAGCTCGTGCATTACTCCAGCCTCGTTGCTCTAGAGCAGAAGTGTGATGACATCTTCTCTCCAAGTAAGTTGATCCATCATCCGAGAACTTTTTAATGACAGGTGATACAGTAACTAAGGGTGTAGTTTGATGAGTAATTTTCTGGCAGTAGTACCTGATGTAAGCACTTGCTGTTCTCCCATACACAGACACTTGCATGCACGTGCTTGCTCCCACCCCTTTCATTGTGCAATCTCACGGCAAACCTGTACGGGGAGTTGCTCTAACAGAAAATAACTCATTTGCAGGCTCATTGTCCAGATCGGGCTCTTTGTGTGACTATAAAAATGTGCGTGCCCGCACAACACGTGGGACAGTAACAGCTTAGGCAGCACCACTGAGGGTAGCAATGGTCTAAACTTGCAGGTACCTACAATACTAGACAGAATGGAGGGTGCATGGTTCCTGTTGCTAACAGAGTTTTAAACTGAGAACGACAGTGATTCCTGTGCTTAAGAGCAAATCTAGTGCTCATAAAGCTCTGTGGCATTATGGTAATACTAGGAAAGAAAAATAATGTTGGATCTGGAAGCATGCCAGATGTTGACCACCGGCATTTTTAAGAAAGCCCATTCACAGAAATCCTGGATTTAGTGTAAATAATCTGAGCGCAGCTTCTCACCTTGCCACAGTAAAAAATGTCTTCTCGGTTGATCCTTCCTTCAGCAATCTTCTCCCGGATGGCTTGTCCCACTTCATGTTCGTTGTAGTAGACAAAGGCACCGTCGATGTGGCGGTAACCAGTATCAATGGCAATCTTCACCGACTCCAAACAGGAACCTTTGGGAGTCTAATGGGAGAAGAAAAAGAATAAACATAGTTTCAGCCTCCTGCTCGCCTCTCCTGCAATGCTATAGCATCTCTGAGATATGCACAAGGTTTGTGCTGTAGTTCATCCAGTTTAACCATCCCTTACCTCCCCAGACACCTGTGTTTCAACTTCTGAATAAAAATGTGCTGTGCACTTTTCTTCAAAACTGTCATGAATGTGGAACTTGACTGGAAAATGGAGCAAAGCAAAAAAAATTCTCTGTGTGTCTGGGAAAGAGAGTACTAGAGTCCTTAGAAAGTAGAATTGAATGTATTTTATATGAACATTATTTCAGAATTTCTTATCTAGAGAGCAAGGGCTTTCCTACAGCAGCCATTTGATAAAATCCCTTACTGAAGCAGAAGAGGGCCTTGTGGTTGAGCAGAGCTGGTCAACAACCTGTCTGATCAGTCTGTCTGAATACTTTATGGCCCAGTAGAGCTTTCAGCAGAGCAGGAATTTGGATTTGACTTCTTTCTCCTCAAATCAGCTTACTATTGGTGGTATCATAATCTGAAGGGTGATAACTCAGGGCTGTCTACTAGTATCCCCAGTTCTGGACAGTTGCTTTACCATGTGGCTAGGAACCAGTAGATGCTTTTCTGTGCATTTGTATACATCTTACTGCTTCAGTTTAAGATGAGTGCAAGAAACCTCTTAAGCCCAAGTGGCAATTTTGTACTGTGTGCTGCACTTATGTTTACTCATCTGTGCTGAAATTCAGAGTGAGCTTGTTTTTTCAGAACAGTCATATTTTCCGTTAGCCAATGTGGCAAGCAAAATACACATAGGCCAAACCAAGCAAAAAAGCATAAGACTGGTCACTGAAGTCATTTGACTGATCACTGAAATTGTACTGAAAACATCTTACTGCTGCCACATTTTGCATAATGAGAGGGCAGCTCTAAGGAGTAGTAGTGAAGGGCTCTCAACGACATGTGGCAACATTATTCTCCCACCCTTTTCATAGGCATTGCTCTGCTGGAACAGGGACATCTGATTCGCTTAAAGGAAAACTGGAATAGGGTCAGTCAACCTGCTCTGCTGTGCTGCTGTCTGCCAGCAGCAAATGGCAAGAGGTGAATTTTGCTACTTCTGAGTGAAGGGCCAAGACCATACTGATTCTCCTATGAAGAAAACAGATGCCAGAGACATCCGGAAATGAGAGTATAAAGAGAGGATGTCAAATTTGTTGGTTTTGCTGATGCCAAGGAAAGGCAGGCAGGACTGGCAAGAGGTGCTGTTGGGAAGGACCACTTTTTACCACAGCAATCAGTCTCCCTCCTGTCCCTCCAAGCTGCCCTTTTACAGCAGCCACTGGCTTGGCTGTCCAGGAGTTTGCCGTAAAATAAGCATTTGCTCTTCCATCAGCTGCTGAACTAGAAGATGTGAGACTCGGCTGCCACAGGATGCTGCAGCGACTAAGGACACTGGTCTGCCCTTCCACATTCATGGAAGAAAGATCTGTGAAGGACTGCTGAAGACAAATGGGGGTCAACCTCTCTGTCTTTCAGTCCCAGAGCTATAGACTGGTGGGAGATTATTCTGCAGTAATGGGACCATATCCCAGCCTGTTTGCTCTGCTCTTCAGTGTCCCATCCGGGCTGGCTGCTGTCGGACGTGACTGGACCAGCTTCTGTTGAGGCTCAGGGGGGACTTTCTGCTCCAGCATGCAGTGCCTAAAGGTTACTTAAAATGTAAAGCTGCTTACGCTTGCCCTGATTTATTACAACTGTGAGTGAGGGCTGAGAAGCAAAACGGCACCATTTGGCATGCTAAAGTATTTACAGCAGTGACGATGTAATATTGTCTGTTTAATTGAGAGAGACAATGAAACACTTGTTTGAATGCTTTGCTTCTTTCATTTGGGAGCCTCCCAAAGGCATGCTCAGCCCCTGCCAGGGCCTTTTCCTAGTTGTTATGAGGATGTAATGAAGACCACGGCAGCTAAAAGCCTTTCAGGCGCAGTCAATGGCTAGTTTTCACTCGGGGCATGTCGGGCAGCGTTACAGAAGCGCGAGGCATGGAGCAGTGACAACCTCCAACACGTTTGCTTCTTTGTCCCTGCCTGAACCTGCAAGGAAGGATTTGAGGAAGGCAGCAGGCAAAAAGCTCTGACACGAGTACTACAAGCCTGCAGTTACTGATGACAGTAACCTCAGACCTCTGTCTCGGCAATGAGCTGCACGAGGCTGTAGCCGCATTTGCAAAGCTCAGGCTGACTAGCACAGAGCAATGGGGCTCAGCTTAAAGGTCTTGTGAGCTCAAGTCTCAGTGATGACTAGTTATCCAAAAGAGAAATATGTTTTTAAAAGTGCAATCAGTGTTTTCTCTATGAAACCTGATTTTTCAGAGTGTGACTCTGATTGCTTCAGACTATTTGACTTCTATCATTCAAGTATACGAAAGCAGAATGTTTAGAGTACAGTGATGCATTACCTTAATACAGATTTTAAAAAATAAAAGCTTTTTTCTGTTTTAACTTTTTCCCTTTTGTTGAAGAGCCTGAAAACAGTATGCGGACCTGATCCTAGAATTTTCTCTCTCTTCTCTTTGCACTATTGAGAGATTGCATGAACGCTGTTCCCAGTTGTTTCCTGAAGCTGTAAACTAAACTCAACCAAGCAAGGAAATGTTGATTATTAAGTTGCAACTTCTCCCAAACACCAGGGCCAGTTTGGTCAGTAACAAAAGCAGAAAGAAAAGACGAAGAAAGGTAGAGCCTCACATATCAGGGAATGGCATAATTGCAGATTTAGGAGGATGGTGGAATAGAGGAAAATGAGAAAGCTTGCAGTTACTGCAATTGCCTTTGGCTGAATCAGTTAACTTATGCTAGAGCTGAACTTCTATGTATTTCTTAGTCTTTTGCATGGGACGTACACACATCTGTACAAATAATCTTGTGAAAGACTCCTCCATCTCAAGGAATAATCTTATTCTTTAGGGGCTTGAGGAGGCTTGTGTTGGATCAGGCCTTGATTACCAATGGCTGGAGATGGGTTTACATTAAATATAAATGTTTTCATTGCACTAGTTCATTTCATCTGATGTGGTATATTAGTTCTGACAGATTCTGGTCTAAGGTGCTTCATATAAAAATGCAAGGCAACATAGGGGACAGTTTTTGGAAAATCCTACCTCTATTGAACTGTCCCAGCTGAAGGCCTGGGACATCTGCAAACCTGGAAACTTTATACCATATGTTTATTTTCATTCTAATGGAGAAACTATCATTTCTAGTATTTCACATATCTAATCCTTCCAAATCCTGCAGTAATGGACTGTGGTAAACTGTGCTGATGAGTTGCACAGGCTAGTCATGTTGTGGTTTTGCCACTTTTTTAGAAGTGTTGCCTTAAGTGTCGTATCTTATTCCATTATTTCCCGACAGGCCATATTAAAGCTGGATGACTTGGATCACCACAGCTCGTCCACCTTTCCATCAGAGAAGGCACAAACCTGTATCTTTCCCCTCTAACCTGCTGCTCAGCCTGAGGTGTCTTAATCTCTTCTGTCTTTCACGGAAATAGTGTCTTTAACTAGTAGTGACCAGATCAGAGATTACCAACTGAAAACCAGCTTTTACTGAAGTAGAAGTTTGCGGTATGACTGCTCTTACATCTCGTGGTGTTGTATAAGCGTCAGCACTTCAGTCACAGCAGCTGATGGTGCGGTGCCTCCCAGGCTGCCTGGCCACGGAGCAGCCACCTTTACCAGGAAAGCCAGACCTCCTCCTCCTCCTCCTCCTTCTCCTCCTTACCGCGGGTTATACTCACTAGTGCACGTTATCGAAAATGTGGTTGCCTATGCTGTCTGCTCGTTTCAGGTAGGCCTTTATTCTTGCACCATTCCCAAATAAGCAGGGCTCACGTTTAGAGCAGCACCTGCCAGATGAGGTACTGAAATGTCTTTGTGGTTTGTCAGCAGTAATTCAGGGTGCTTTGGCCTTAAGACGAATCTCTGCTTTTTTATTACTTTTTATTTAACCGTAGATAAGAGGTATGCCTGATCCTTAGCTGTAATTAATGTTTCAGCTTCTAATCAGTGTGCCCTGCAACTATGCTACTTTGATCAAGGACTGTTGTTTTAGAACTGGAATTTTATAACCGCTTGTACACTGTAAGTCAGATTTTTATCTTCAGTGCTCTTACAGTCAGTCACTAAGTTGTGCCAAAAAAGGTATTAAATTTATTACATGTTTTATGATAAAAGAAAAACTGCTTGGTTGACTAGAACCACTTGCTCAGTCACTAATAACTCCTTCAATAACATCTAGGTTATTTTTAAGATCATAGAGTTTAAGGAAACAACACACACAATTATTCCCTCTATCAATCAATAGCTTGTAAACCTGCTGATTTACCACCACGCATGACAGATTAAACCAGTATCCGCTGCCTTCAGGCTCCATGGTAAACAAATCAGGCAGAAGGGCAGGGGAGCAGACTCAGGTTTGCACCTTCACTGAAAGAAAGGAAGCAGCAATTTGGCCCCTTCTCCATAGATGAAGTAGCCAACTGGCCAGTTACCACATTTTATGAGTCTGAAAAAGTAATGTCCTTCATCAGTTCTGCCTGTCTGAAAGGGTCTGCTCTCTTTTTCCCCTGAGACCATGAACTTTTTTATTTTTTAATGTTTATTCCAGACACCTTCCATCACATCCCATTTTGTCAAAAACTATTCTCCTTACCATAGAAAATGTACGGTTTCAGTTTTGCTCATGATTGCATGTGACCAAGCCACAGGAGAATATTTTTTTGTGCAGGCATACCCATGAATTTTACTGTTCCCTCTCAAGTAGAACAGTATTTGCTTAGCAGTGTTAGTGGTTGTCCTACTCACTACTGTTATTTAGTGTCACTTTTCAGCTGCCCTCCAATTCTTTGTTTTTTTCTATAGCATCCTTTTCTAGTCAGCAATTTCCGTCAGCTTTCCAGCTGATAAAGAAGGATTCTGGTTACCTCCAAAGACAAAGTTAACAGGACACATTAGTGGCAGATTGTAATCTTACAAAACCACGTGAACAGCTACCATAGGTACTGCTTTTATAAATGTCTTAACATCACTAGTGTCATTTATTCTTTATTAGTGCATACAGGAAAGGAAAACAGTCTAACTCAGGCTCCCAAGTTCTGCTCTGCCTCATTTCACATATGCAGCTTTACAGAGGTGCACTGGTCTCGGCAGCATGCGAGAGCTGAGGAAGCAGCACTTCGGGGAAGGAGCTGTTTACCTTAGTCCTGAGCACCTCACCTGGTTAGCGCAATGGTATCCAGTCCCTCAGATGGGAATAATGATGCTGGGAGGAAGAGCTTGAGGTGTTGGGAGAGATAGGGCCATCTCCTGGAAAAATCTGAATTTAGCTGCAGCTGAATTACTCAAGAGATCCAAACTGTGGGCTAAGCGCTCCAGTCCTAACCTATAATTTAAGATGTGGAGCCGCTGTTTAGGAATCTTAGTCAGCTAAATACAGGAAGGACAAAGTAGGTACATTCCTGGGCTCAGAGCCTCCTTCGCCAGAGCTCGGCACTCACACGCAGATTCTTATGCAAGTTTCTAGAAGCCAAATTGCTTATTTCCATTTGCCTGTTGTCCGGACAAACTGGCAAAGAGGACTGGCTTAGGATGTTAGGAACGGAGCATAGAAAACATGTGTACTGAAGGCATTACAGGAAAGCACAGGTTGAGTTTACTAAAGCCAGAGGATATAAGCCACACAAGGGTACATTCTTAGAATTGTTTAATCTTGTAAAGGAGAAGCTGTACTGTACACCTCTTTCTTGGAAAATGCAACGGCCAGCACATCCCTCTCTCTCGTACACAGGAGAACCTGGCTTTCATCCCCCGGAAGCACTGGCAGCCACCATCCAGGAAGAAAAACCCAGCGAAGGGATTTCTGCAAAAGCAGGTAGAGCTGAGAACAGAGGCAGAGAGCACAGCTGAGGGCCACGAGCTGCTATGCCGGCCCAGACCTTTGCTTTATGTCATGCAGCATGTTGCCTTAGAAAGTGGAGGAGAGCAAATGCGCCCAGAGAAGATGGGGGGGAACGGTGATGCTTGCTGCCTCGTGTCGTGCTGTGAAAGCGTGGACAAGGGGTGCCTTTCTCCTCTAGCCTTGTGTCCCATCAGTGGCCTGAAGCGTGAGGTTTGATTGCCCTTACAACAGAAATTAGATTGCGTAACTGTAGATTTAGCATTTCTAGAATCCCTGTGACATTGTTATTCTAGGATTTAGCCAAAGCTTCTTCAGGAAAGCCTTATTATTGTAGCTGGCAGAGGCTTCTGGAGTTATTTTTACCATTTGATTGCAGAATCCTCAGTTTTAGGATCGCCGCAACTTTTCACTTGATGCAAATTCACTTACTGCAAACCTAAGCTAAAGGGCTGCCATGCCTCTCTGTCAGCAGCTAGAGGATTAAAGCAAACCGAGCAAATGATGCGCACACCCGGGTCCCGTGCTCGCAGTGCCAGCGGGGTCAACTGGGACAGTTTCCTGAAGAGCTGGAGGACACAATAGCCAGCCGGCCAGCCCTGGAAAGTACGGATCTAACTGGAAGGGTGAACGCTATCAAAACAGCCTTCAGACAAGAAATGTCATTCCAGGGATTCATGAAGTACAAGGGAAAGATAAAGCACCAGCTTGTGCAATAACAGAGGAGAAAGAAAAGGTTGCCAGTAGTTCTTCTACTTCGTTCCCTAGAGTTAAAGGGGAGAGGTTTCTGGCGCCAGTTCGAAGAACTGTTTGCAAAGGCAGATGTAAAACTTGGGGAATTCCACCACCTAGTTAGCTAAACCAACAAAAGTTGCTTTGATGAAGCCTAGAGAGGCATTTTCTGCACAGTGTTGTCAAGTTTTGACAAATGCAGCCTCCTAGGTCAACCGAAGACACAACCCAGATGTTAGCTTCCCGCATGAACTGTAGGAACATGCTTACGCTGTTCTTCAGAGAAGTGCAGGGAATCAGGGACACAGGGGAGTGCACAGCCATATTTAATGTATGGAGTCAGTCAGGGATGTTTTAGAAAATGGAGGTTTGTCTGGAAAATTGGGCTCTAAATGTTCTTGCCAAAAAGCGTATCTTTCAGTTGTGTTAATTCAGATTACTCACTCGTAGAGGTTCAGTTTTTCCCCCCTTCAACAATGCCAGTGATTGCCTGTCTCATCTTCTGTAAAACAATCTTCATAACTTTTATTTACATAGGAGGGCTTTCCCTGTGGCTCTTGAGTGGGGTTGAAAATCCAGCATGTTTAGAAAGCCAAAGGAAAAGAGGGAAAAAAAAAAAATTTTTTGTGTGCCAGTATTTGGCCTTGGTATTATTGCGTGGGTAACAGCTAGCTTTGCAGTTTTTGGAAGAGGGGTATATTGAAACAGCTAGCGCTTGTCACTGCAGTACACAGCTACGGAATGGAAAAGGTCTGCTTTCTGTTTGGTTACTTTTCAAACAAGAATCCCTATGACTGGTTTCGGGTAGTGCTACTGTCCTAAAAGCTTATCTGGATTAACCTTCTATTAGTTTTGGATCTGGGCTGATTAAATGCAATTCTACCCTATGTTATAGCCAGACATGTAGCTCGGTGGGTGATGTTGGCATCTAATATCCACTGTTCGAAAGCCGTACTGACTCCCAGACAAAGTTGTCATCTCCTAAATGCCAGCTTGCTCTGGGAACATTTTCCTCTGGAGCACTCTTGTAGTGTCCAAGCCCGCATGTGTCGGTACCGCGTTCAAGAGCCAAGTGACGCGGCGCCAGGCTGGCTGCAAGAGCCAGCTCCTCTGCTTGGATTAGGCAGGCATCGCTGCACGGGGCCAGGCGATTATCTGGCTGTCAATGGTTTCATTAGCAGAAGTCCTCTGTCTCTTCGTTCTGGAGTTGTCTGAAAACGTTTTCACACAGCAGCTGAGATGTCAGCGTAGGTTAGAGGTACTATCTTTTTAAGAAGAGTTTTTTTGAAGGCTTATAATTTAAGGCATGCTCAGGCTTGGGGGGGAGTAATTCTGAGCACAGTCTACTCCTCAGAGCAAACTAAAAAATACACTGTTTTACAGGACTAGCAATTTTGTGCCCATTTAGCTCAGAAGTCCTCCATAGATTGATAAACTTTGTAGCTAGGAAGTTAGTCTTTCATTCACCCTCATCTACAAGGCAGGGCCCATCCTCATCAGGAATTTTACATGTTGACCATTTCAGAAAATGCAGCTTTTAATCTGCCACACATGATTACACACTAATTGTGTTCATAGCTGGAAACACCACAGAAGCCATTGGCACAAAGTAGAGATTAGTCATACTATCAATTTGTTTTCTATTAAGCTTCAGGATTCATAGAAATGAAGAAACACAGAGATTTCAGCAGAGAAGATACATGGAGGTAAACGAACATTTCTGCAAATTCAAGAATGTCCTAAAGCCATGGGTTTTGTGCAAATCAAAGTCATACTAACAGAGCTTGTGTCCTCAAGGAAGTTGCACGTAAGAATCTTTCCTCCATCTTGACAGAGAGTGATAAGTAATTTTGTCAAATCCTACTTTAAAATCCAACACTGATGGTTAAAATACAGTTCGTACACAAAAGCTAGGAGTTTTTGAGCCTGTCACGTTTCAGAAAAAAGCAGCTACCTTTTCAGATTACCTGGTTTTTCTAATTAGATGACTTAATTTTCCTTTCTTAATGAGATAAAGATGCAATCTTGCCTTTATGCAAGCCAAAAATGTTCCATTGTATAACATGAGATTACAGGGAGCTAGCAAGGATTGAGGCATCAAGAGGTGGTTGCAGGCAGGGGAGGAGAGGTCATGCCTGAACACCAAGAAGACGAAGCGTTGAAGGCACAGAAATGTGGAAAGACTGTTCCAGTGGCAGAACAGAAAATTTGTATGGCAGAGGAGACAAGGCGAATGTAAGATAAATGAACTCTGTTTTTCGTTGGTGGTAAATATGGCATTAAAGCATATATGAAAGGGAACATTAAAATGTGTCATGCAACATTAAGTTTTTAGCAAAAGTCATTGATGAAAGCAGAATTTGTCTGAGAAATTTTTGGTTTAGTGTATTCTTCTACTCTGTACCCTCACTTATTTGCCATAAGAAGTCCGATCAGTGAAAGCACTATCTTAAGTGTTCATCTGTTCATCCTTCATCCTCTGGCGTGTTTGCCATCTCTGCAGCAAACAGCAGGGATGGATTAAGACAATTGTAGAGCCCAGAGTCGCAGCAGTTTCTTGAATCCTCACGCAGACTCCTCCTGTATCTTCTTACTCAGGGGGCTTTTGATCATGTTTCCAGTGAGCAGCAGCCCTCCTGCCCAAGAGCCACGTTGTTCTGCTACCTCCTAAAAGCTGACGCCCACTACTGCACCTCCTCAAGGCATCTGGGGACCAAATACCAAGAAATCCTGCCTTTATCCCCTCTTGGCAACTGGGTCTTGACAGTAGCTGTGACTTAGTCGAGGAATAAGGAGTAAAATCTGAGAGATTAAGAAATGAGGGCATCACTCAACGCCAGGATACTAGCCACCAAAGGAAAGGCACGCCACCTGAGTATGGTTTAGTTAGTTTAGCGTGAAACTGAGTCACGACTTTGTCAGTGAGTGATCTGGCTACAGATGTATGGTTTCAGGATAAATATCATTCAGCGCAAAGGCTAGGCAAAGAGTTTACTAACAGGCAGGCGAGGAGCCCTCCAGGACGTGTAGCAGATCAGGCACAGTTCTCTTCCCGGGCTGCAGCAATGTACCTCCTTCCCTTCTGCCCTTGCCTCAAGTATACAGATCTCAGCTTGGGAGTATGATTTTAGGATATCCTCAGAGACCAAGGGAACATAAGGCCACCCTCTGAAACATCTCAGAAATCCCAACCCTGAAAGGCCGTGTGTTGTTATTTGTCGGCCAGCTATGGCTCCGCTGCTCTAAAGCGCTCCCTGAATACAAGAAAAATTCATACCTCATGGGGTAATACTGCTGCTTAAAAAGCAAATGGCTTGAGAAAGCCAGTGGCAGTTACCAAAAGGGACTATAAAGGGGCACAGCGTCCTTTGGAAATGCTGGTCAGGGGATATAGCCCAACAACTTTCAAAAAAACCAATTTCGTTCTGGGAACTTTCTTAGCTTATGTTCAGGGCATAAACATGAGGCTTCATAGCCAAATATCCTAGGTGACTCCCCCCAGCTCTGTTTAGGAAAGAAAATGGCAAAATATCTCCCTGGCCTACATCTGCAGTGATTTCATGTAGCTTCATAAATATCACTTCATTACAGAGCTAACTTCAGACTCGGTACTTGCTGAGTTCAAACACATATTCATGTGTAACTGTTCATGTTAAAAGGACTGTGGTATTTTCTTAATATATGTATTTTAATAGCTTGTCGTGGGAAGCAAGCTAAGGATGTAAGGACACTTGCATGTTAGGGCAGTTCCCGCTCTTGCCACTGCCTCTTATCTATTTCAAGAAAATATCTAGAAGCCGAGTGGGAGGTTTACCTCAGAAGGAAGGAGTAAGACAGTTGTCTGAGTCAGAGAAGGAGAAATTTGTAGGAAAGAGAACAAAAAGTGGAAGCGTTTAAGCTTCAACCCTGTCTACAGAGATCTCAGGTGTCACTCCTTCCTGGGACTTTCAATACATGAACCATTTCATAGCTTTGGGTCAGTCCAGGTGACTTTCTCTACAAGTCATCTGAAATCATTGCTGTCTCCAGCCGATCATGTTTCAGAAGCCGGTGATAGCCAGGAGGAAAACAGAGGGAATTAAGTTGTGTGTAATCCCACCCTTACTGCTGCTCAGAGATCCAGATAGCATCATGGGGACAAGTCACTTATTACCTCTTTTGACTTAAAGATAGCCTACAGCAGCTCCAAAAGCAGGCAGCCTGCAGCAGAGGTGCAGCCTGCGCTGTTAATAGCGATTGAAATAGTTTGTGCCTGCATATCCTTGTGCGAGGAACTTTTTGGCATAAAAGGTCCTACGAGAGCACTAGGGGCCGTTAGGCCTGTACAACGAAAAGTTACTCTGTTCAGCTTCTAGCTTGGGTGTAAAAAGTAATTCAGGGTGCCAAAACAGTGTTTTTACTTATCCGAAACAGATTTTTTTACTTGGTCACTTAGATCGGATAAGGGAGCCCTGGATGAACTTTTCCTCCCCCTGATTCAAGCCAGCAATTTCTTCTTAAACAAAACCCAGACTGTCTGGGCGCTCACAAGGGTTACTTTGTGGTAGTTAAGGATTTGGGGAAACGGGTCTCTCTCCCTCCTGGCTGGATGCCATACCGAGTTCTTCAGCATCCAAAGCTGTGGGGCTGGTGGGCAGCGCGCTTTCCCGTTGGGGAGAGTGCTCCTCCCGCTCCAGCCTGTGCATGTTTCTTCTTGCCTCTCTCTAGCTATCACATACCCCCACGATCACGTTATTTCCCTGGGCTGTGTGATACGAATTTAATCCCCGGAAGCGGAGAGGAGGGCTGAATCTGGTTTCCCACTGCCTGTGTGGATTCCCTCACCAGCGGGCTATTCAAGGAAAGGCAACTGCTACCTCCAACTGCTTTAATAATCCGTTGATTCCTCAGCTTGTACTGCCAGTGCCCAAAATGAAATGCTTTGCCATTTGTTTTGCCTGAAACTATTCCACAAAACTGCTTCCAATTTATGAATGGATTTGGCTAGCTCAGAACCTCATTTTTAGCAAAGTCGCAACTTTCCAAAAACCCTCACCCAGTGCTATTCTTGAGCGCTTTGCCCAATCTAATGTTTCAGAAGCAGCGCCTGTGTACAGTGCGGTTGCTACAACCTTCCCTCCAAGCCCTCTCCTCCCTCAGTCAAAACAGGAAAGCAGGAGAGGAGCTGTGGCCAAGGCCCTTTGACCTTCCAGGGAGACAGCGAGTATTTACGTGGAGGTACTGGGCTGATCATCGTAGCTGTGTTGACAGGCATGAATTATAAAGTGAAGCAGGCACAAGTGCAATTTTAACGAGGCATAGGATTTCCAGGATTTAGGAGTGTTTTTAGCACCTTTCCCCTCTAAGCCTGCTCATCCCCACGCCCCATCCACTTCCAGATGAGTACCGGTACCACTCGCCAGGCTGTGCTGGGAACTGAGCATCGATGCTGGGAGATGGCAGGGGGCTGATCCGGCTCTGCTGCGGCACAGGGCCGTGCCACGGGCTCATCAAGGGACCTGTCCTCCTCCACCCTCCCCTGTGGGGCTGCCCTCTCCCTCCTCCTCCCCCATCTATTTAATACCCAGGAGAACTGGGTCAACGGCTCCGGGGGCCCTCGGGGAGGGAAAGCTGGTCACGGCACATCTGCCGGAGTCTTGGCAGAGCGGCTCCTGCGCGCGTGGGGCTTTGCCAGAAGGATCCGCAGAGCCAGACAGAGGCAGAATTGGCCTCAAATTTTAAAGCCCTCTGGAGGGCCTTGATAGTCCAGATCCACTGCTCCTGCTGTGGTTCCCTCCCAAACCCATGAGGAGAGGGGATATTTGGGGAAGGGAAGAGAGAATAGGGGAAGGAGTCAGTGACTGAGATTTTCAGTGTTTCACTTGAGTCCATCCTTGCTAGGACAAAGCCTAATTTATGTAGGCAAGACTCTGATACAACTTATACATTTCCTTCCCTGTGTGAAGGAGAACGCAAAACCAACTTCAACCAAATCAGCACCAAAAAGCAAACTAAGCTTTTTGGTTATACAATTATTACCTTTCCTTAAAAATAAGGATAGAAAACACTAGTTAAAGCAGCAAAAAATATTTCTAAGTGCTTTTCTTGATGAACAACCCAAATTTATCACTAGTTCTATGACCCCGTGAAGACTGGTCTTTCTGCTAGCAGATGAGCTGATAGCAACTGGATTCATTGCTCTTTCTTGCTGTGCTAGGAGAGTAAAGCAAAAAGAAACCCCCAACGTTGCACTACCAGTGTTTTCAGACTCAAAGATTTAGCTGAATTTTTGTCATCCTGACCTGTATCAAGCAGAAGAAAAGCTCTCTTGCACCTATGGGGAAAGAGTGTTCCATTAAAATTAATCTGATTATCAAATAGACCTTCTTCCACAGCAGTCCAGCTCTGCTCCAGTTGAGTGATGTACTTCGTTGAGTCAGTAAACTTGTACACAGGACTGAATTTCGGTCGATATATTTATTTTTTGTTTGGTGTTTCACAACTGGAGAAGCATGACTTATCTCCCAAAGTCGTCTTTGGGAGAACAATTAACTTATTTAAGATGAGCAAGGCAAGCTGCTGACACATTTCAATTCTAAAGGCAGCACTGCTGTGCAGTTTATCCAGACAAAGCCCGAAACATGAAAGCTGGCCTCCTGCCTCTGTTTTCTTGTAACCAACCATCGCAGAAGCAGATTTCCCTGCTCCGTGGCTAACTAGATCTGCCTGGTTTGCTTAACCAGCAAGCGCATTCCTGCACTTCAGGAAGAACACTCTGGGCTTATTACGAGCTACTGGGCTATAGTGTGAGATTGAGAAAACAGATTTGTTTTGGACAAGCTGCTCTGACATGGAGGTGCCAGGGTGAATAACCTTTGAAAAGAAAAAAAAAAAAAATCTGCCTCTGAGAGCAAGATGAATAATCTGACAAATGAATAGCTCTGTATTTTATATCAAAGCACAAAATGACTAGAAGTCTCGGAGATCTGACTCATGAGCAGAAATAGCGTGCTGGGGACGGCTGGCACTGTTGCTACCACCAGCTGCCTACCCCCACTGCTGGAAAATGGGTGGCTCAGATGCTGCTTCTTAAGCAATTCAGCCACAAAAGGCTACAGCTAAGCATTTTAAGGGAAACATGTCAGTGCTAGTTTATAGCCTCACTCGTTAAGATAAACCTTGAAACGGTCCCGAGTTGCCACAAAGTCTTTCAACTCTCTAGGTAGGAGGAACAGGACAGAAACCTCGCCAGGCATCCCTGTGGAAGTTGCGCCAGGCACAAGTCAGCACTCAGCAGAGCAGCTTGTCCCAGCTAAGTGGCACTTTGCTGCCACGGCAAGGTGTCGACAGAAGTGTCGTCGTTCCCCCCCCCTTGTCAGCAAAGCGGCCTTTTTGAGATGGGCAAGCTTTAAGCCGTGACCTATTTAAACATCCTGCCCCATCACCGACCAGTAGCTGCAAAAACTTCTGCAACAAATCCTGTAGCTACTGTGTTTCCTCAGCTGCCCCCTGTGACAAGTTCCCTGACTCAGATACACAGTCCTAACCCTAGTGTGAAGCTTCAGCCCAGCTCCTCCAGACAAACCTTGTGTTTCACCTGCTCTTCTGCGAAAATGAGACTTTTGCAAGTGCCTTATCAGCGCTGCTTTCTCTACCTCTTCTCAGCTCCTCCTCCCACCTACAACTTTCTAACATGTTTATCGTGTAGAAAGAGAAAGACAGCTCAGAAAAATCAAACTCCTACAAACGCGGAGGGAGAGAGAATGGGTGGTTGGGTATGGGCACCCATCCCCACTGAAGGTGCAGTTCCACAGCAGTTTCAAATTGCTCTAAATTGAGTTGCCATAGCAATGCCCTGCTGGCATCGTCCTGTCGTCCCCCCCTTCTGTCACCAGAAAACAAAGGAGATGATACATGCAAAAAGCAAAAAGCCACTACCTGGGGCTGATTCGGCTGAAAACCAGCCCTACCTAAAAGTGATTCATTTTGGGTGGCTGAGCTCTGTGCGAAGGCTCGCCACCCACCTCGACCCACGGGAGGGCAAAGGAGGCAGCAGGATTTTGTCAGGGCAGAGGGAGAAGGAGCAGGACTGTTGCTGTGCTGATTCTGGGACATTTGCGTTTCTGCAGAATGAACTCTCAGCAGGATTATAGCATGGCTGAGAAGCTGCCTCCAAAAGGGGAATCCCGTTTGCCTCTCCTCTCAGCTCTGGCAGGTTACTTGCCGCTCTGAGCTCCCAGCCTGAGCCTCGCTAATGCCACAGCATCGGGCCACGGCTCATCTGGGCTGCAGGCGGGAAGCGCAGCGAGGCAGGAGCACCCCTTCTGCTGGCAGCTTTGTTTTTCTCAACTTAAAACTACTGTAAAATTGCAACTTGAGGGTTGGGGGCATGATATACAAGTCTGGAAAGAGATGCTTCAGGTTTGCTCAGAGCTGTTTTGTCACTGAATTATGCAACGTTCTGCTATGCTACATTAAAACTCCTGTTAGAGAGCTTAGTTTTGTTTCACTAACCGTTATTCAAAGAACGTGCTAGCTGAAAATATCTCCAGAAACTCTAGTGATGTGGGGGACAGTGCCTAGCCTCTGAAGTTGCAGATTCCCACTAATTCTTCCCATGTAAACCAGCATTGTTAACCGGGGAGATCTGCAGCCCTGGGGATTTCTTACACCCTTTCTGCATCACTCATGCACTGCCCGCAGCAGTGTTTATTGAAGATCTTTGACACTGTTATTAATACACCATATTACAATTAATTAATGGTAGTTAAATGGCTTTGATAGAGTGTTTTCTTTAAAAAAGTATTTTTAATTACCTTGCGGTACGTGGAGTCGTACACACAGTATTGCATCTCAACTCTGATGCTATTACACAAGAATAGGCCATGCTATCTCTTTTCCTACTCTTCAAACAAACAAACAAAAAAAGAACCCCTGAAAGACCAGGCAGTTCGGGAGAGTGAAAGGCAGCAGCTAGCGAGCTGCCTTTGCGCTCCCAGGTGCGCAGAGGGAAGAAGCGTCAGGTGTGCTCCCACAGCCTCCGTGCAGCCGAACCAGGGACAGTTAGATGGGATTCCTGCCCGGGTCACGCAAACCCGAAAGATGCAGAATATTTGAGAGTGGTTTGGCCGCTGGCAGTCAGCTGTGGCAGCCGCAGGAATCAGGATGCAGGAATTTGAGTCTTTGTTTCAGGAACATTCCTTGGAAAGCGGCGGGGCCAGCTGCGAGACGCTCCGAAATCGCTCATCTTATCTGCGATCGGCGCAGTGCCGGCGGGAGGAAGGGGGCAGCGGGGACGGCCCGGGGGGGGACCCGGCGGCACCGTCCAGTCCCCCCTCCCCAGCTCCGGGCTTCTCGAGCCGGTGCTGGCCGGGTGTCACATCCCTTCCCGCTGACCGCGGTGGCCCCGGGGCTCCCACCGCCGGAACCCCCAGCCCCCGGGGCAGCGGCAGAGCCGCTCCCCGGCCCCCCGCGCCCCCTTCCCGTGCGCCCACCGGCGCGGCGCGGAGCGGGGTGCGGTGAGCAGCACACCGCAAGCTGGGCGGGATTTTTTTTTTTCTTTTCTCTTTTTTTCCCCCACCTTTTCCTCCTCTGCGCGCCGCACACCGCCCGTACCGCTCACGGCAGAGCTCGGGCTTTAACTTTGCCACGGGGGAAGGCGCAAAAAAACAGAGAAATAGCCGGGAGGGGAGGAAAGGCAGGGGGAACAGACCAGGCGGGGAGCCCCGGCTCCGGGGGAGGGGGTGTCTGCGGCGTGGCCGGCCGCCACCTGCCCCCGCCAGCGGAGCGGGACGTCCCGGCACCCCCGGACTTACTTTCTGGGGGTCGGCGTAGGTGCCCAGCCCCAAGAGCGGGATGCTGTTGCCGTCGTTCAGCGGGACGCGGTGGCTCTCGGCTGTCAGGTTCATAGTACCGGCAGGTAGGGCTGTCCCGAGCCCGGGGCTGCCTCCGCACGGGGGGGCCGGCAGCCGCCGCTCCGCAGCTCAACCGCGGCCCCTGCGCACCGGCACCCGACCACCGGAGCGGAGCGGAGCGGAGCGGACCGACGGCGCCTCTGCAGGGACCGAGGTACGAAGTGCCCGCTCCCTCCGGCGGCCAGTGCCTTTTTGGGGGGCTGAGCCACGTGTGCCCGTGTACCGCACCGCGCCCCGCCGCGCACCGCCCCGCGCCCCGCCCCGGCCCCGCGGACCCCCCCCTGCC